>JAVQJF010107990.1:0-24941 GCA_036023855.1 Gadopsis marmoratus
CAGTCAAATTGTTTCCTGTTCCCCCACCCCGGCAGTGGGGGGGGGGGGGGGGAAGGCAGAAACAAAGTAGAGAACAAGGAGGACCAGGGTGAAGTACAGATAAGAAGAAGATAGGAAGAACCAGACAGAGAGAGATAGTGGACAAAGTGTGGGAAAGAGAGGAAGGAGATGGGGGGGAAAAACCGCCAGATAAAGCAGTGAGCAGCCAAATGAAAAAGATTCAGGGTGAAAAGACACAGGGAGAGAGAAAGGACACAAAAAGAAACAAAACATTACATTCCCTGTGTTCACAAATATATCCATGAGTTGACATGCTTCATGAACATCATGATACGTACAGTATGTGGCAAACACACACACACACACGCATAAGACAAAACAAAATGTCAAATGAGCGTCAGGCGATGCTCATTTTGCCTTTTTGTTTGTGGTTGTTTTTTTCAGTGCACTAAGAAAAGAGACGTGGACCATTTCAATAAGGCTATGTTCTGTCGGAAATACAAGACACGATGAAAAGAACAACAAGGATTCTGCAAAAAAAACAAACACACACAAAGATACAACCATATGGTGACTCTAAAAACACAGTGGTGAACAGAATGGTGTGTGTGTGTGTGTGTGTGTGTGTGTGTGTGTGTGCGTGTGATTGGATTTTAGATAACAGCAAACTGCTGGGGGGTTCGGGAGTGCCTGGGGGAAGTGAGTGATAGTGCAACACAAAGGTGGAAAGACAAAGGCTGTGTGTTGGGTGACAGACCGGTGTTGAGAGTATAAATAATTAATATAAACATATTTATCCTACTGGAAGCATGTGAACACACACACACACACACACAGGTGGGTGGGGGGCATCACAAGTGAGAATGGTGTGATGCAAGAGGGATGAGAAAGAGAGAGGCAGAAGAGGTGAGCGATTTGGAGTAAAAAAGGAGAGAAAGTATCGGAGGCAAAGCCAAGAGCTCGTCCGTTTTTCTTTAACCTGGTGGTTGTTTGGGGAGGGTTTGCTCATGGGTCTCTGGTTACTCAGAAGTTACTCAGAGTTGAGGACAGATGGAGAATGGAGGTTTAGAGGTGGAGTAGTTAGAGTAGCAGCAGTAATGGGGCTCGCTCAGCCTTGAGGTGGTTCGATACACCTGGGAGAGACAGGGAAAGTTAACACCGGGACAATCAGCCGAGGAGCTTCCACATGTTTTCGGTCCGTCTCTGCACTTCAGGTCAAGTAGATGCTGGTGAAGAGCAATACTAAATAAAAGCTAGAAGTGGATTTTACAGATGAATGAGCGAAGGATGTGAAAGATCTGTTCAATGCTACGGAAGGTAAACGTGTTGATGGGCGCTGGGAGCAGCTCAGAAAAACTGGCTTGGGTTTCTTGGGATTGTTTGAGTTTCATTGTGCATTCGCTCCACGACTGCGAAGGTTCACTGCAGTTGAATAGGTTTCTCCAACAAAGTCTCCTGATGCTCTCAGTTGCAGTCAAAACTTAACAACAATAACAGAACCGATGTGGTCAGTGGACAGGTTACTTGGACAAACGTGTTTGTTGTGTGTACTCACTCTGCATTGCTGAAGGCCACCTCAAAGTTTTGCCTGCGGTTGCTGGGGCTAAGGGAGCTGTAGTCAAAGGCTTCAGGGAAAAAATTGTGCACCAGGGCACAAAATGCCATGCCATTGCTCCAGCTGGATGAAAAATTCTGAATATCCACATGCTGAGGGAGAAGACGAAAAGAATAAATATGGAGACAGCAATAGATAAGCGACGCAAACATTCCCAAAGAAGGAAAATATTATCTCAGCCTAGCTTGTCTTAATCATCAGGTTCAGCTAGCTTCCTTGGCTGACATTATAGATGAGCACTAAGCACACAGTGGGTTTGCTGTGGCTGCTTGGTTCACCTCATATGAGCGGGTCTTGGCGCGGCACCAGTCGAGTAGCATCTGCTTGATGGAGTTTGCGTTGGGTACTCCAAAGCTGGTGGAACGCTGAACCTTGTTTACCTTGGCGACCGCCTGATTTCCAGGGCTAAAAAGAAAAGTCAGGTTTGTGTTAATATTTACATGCTTTGACCTGCTCCTTTTCTTTCTTTGGTAGTAATACCTCTCTGTTTATCCTTACCCGCCTCCCTCCTTCTCCAGCTTCTCTATCATGGCTTTGCGGGCCTGCATGGCAGAGGTCTTGGGCAGAGTCTGAGCCCTCATCAGCTCCTTGTGCCTCTCTGCCTGCCTTCGCTCCACGGCAGCCAGCCCGCCACTGCCGCTGCGAGACGACGTGTCATCCTCGCGATCAAACACACTGAGGTGGGGACATGTACAGCAAGTTCATTTGTGAAAGTGCAGGGATTTTAAACTTGGTGTAATTACTGTGCTGATGTTTCTTACCTGCCCACTTTTTTGCTTGTGTTAGAGGAGGAGGAGGATGTGGAAGAGGTGAAGCTGTATGATTTTGATTGGACTGTCCCTCCTGAAATAATACAAACGCACAGACATATGAATGATGTTGGTGATTAGGCTGCAATGAGCATATACAGTATTGTATATGTAATGACTCACTGTCTGTTTTCTGCACATAACTGGACTCGACGACAGTGCTGCGTGTTGATCTGCTCCCATCATCTAAACACACAAATACACAATTTAAATTATTTATTTATTGGTCAGATTCCTTATAATTTGTTTTCCATCCACATTTACTGTTTACTTTTGACTGCTTATTATGTTTTGCTCCCCTGTTTTTCCCTTAGTCCTTCCAAGATGACTTTTGTGTTTTGCAACTGTAAATAAGAAGCCACTGTAAACAGGAATTGGTTCTTTATTGACTGGTTAAATACCAGTTCAAGAACGCTTTAAAGACAGTTCAGAAGTGCACAGGAAACGAAAAGGGAAAACTACCAGACTGGGCGAAGCGGTTTGTCTTGGTGACTTGGCTGAGGCTGGAGCCATCCGCTGATTTCTCCACCTTCCTCATAACCACCTCTCCTGCTCCGACCCCAGCACAACCCTTCTGTGTTCGCTCTTCTCTCTGCTGCCGGAGCTCCTGCAGACGGGTCTCGCGCTCCTTTTCTCTCTGGTCTGGGGTGGGGGAGAGGAGAGGAGAGGAGAGAAAGGATGGAGAGGTGGTGGGGAAGGTGGAGAGATGATGTCAGTGGAAAAAGAGGTGGAGGAGGACAAGACGTCCTAACAAACTGCCAGCACCTCATCTGACTGCCACAGAGATGGATTAAAACAGGGCTTCCAGATTTGAGGTGATACATTTCAGGATTCTTTCCACGGTACTGTAAAATTCCTCTGTACACACAAACACCCACAGGTGGGAGGCTCACAGCTGAGCCAAAGCTGTCAAGTAATATGTACTGCACAAACATCACAGATCAAAAAGAACAAACACACTCCGATCGTCCCATGCAATGTCCAGAATACTGATACCTTAACACCTGGACTGCTGCCCAGCTGTTACCTGAGTGTACACATGCATTTAAACAACCTGTGCAGTGTTAATCTTAGACATGTTTTCTTAAACTCTCTATTTAGATCTGTCAGATATGTTTTGCTACATGTGCAGAGGTTATGGAACTAAGAGCAATCTTGAACCCTTTGTATTCTCTTTGTGAACTTTTTCAGATTTGTCTAGTGTAGACTCAGATCTGGGAATCCAGTTAGAAGGTTGATCTGTTGATCTGATCAATGCGACCAAACGCCTAGTGAAATGTGGTGAGTGCTCACTGCAAAACAGAGAATACGCTACATGTGGGAGACATTTCAGTGACAACAGTTGCTGCGCACTGAGGTGAGAGTGAACCAGGATTCATGCACGTTAACAAAACTGTCAACATGTCCAGACATCCGAGAGATAAAGTGTTTAAAAATTGCAGTGGTTTGACAATGACAGGATGGTGCACACAAAAAGACAAACGCAGGCAAGTATCAAATGTTAAATGCACACTGCACACCAACCTGCCCTACCCATTTCCTCTTGAGTACATCCCAACACGGCCTCTGATGGCAAAATGGATGCAAATTTGTTTAAAACTTGTCATGAATTTTTTTTTGATATCACGAAAAAGAAAATGTAAATGAAAAATCATCAGGCTTGATTAAAAATGGAGCAGTGTGTCTATCTTTCATGATTTGAAAGAAAGCTGTAAAGTCTTGAAATAAAATGAATGGAGCAGAAACCTTTGCATGGTTGGAGTGAAATATATAAGATTTGTTTTCTTTATGCCATTACCTCTCTTTCTCTTGCGAAGGTCTCTCATAGCTGCACGAATCATTTTCCTCTCCTCAAAGTCTTTTGACTCATCGAGCTGTGGAAGGAAAAAGAAAAAACACAAATGGAAAGAATGAGAGGTCATTTAAGCCAAAGTGGCATGGCTCTATTTATAAATGCAGTTCTAACAAAGCATTATGCATACACACACAACACTGGGCTGGGACATTTCCAAATATGCCCTCACATAGCTGGCAAGATCATGCGTTAATACACAAATTTTCTGCATGACTGAAGCTGCTGTATTCACTACAAAGTGGTGCTTTTAAATCTAAATCATCCAGAATTATAACTTGGGTGTGAAGTACCATTTTGTCAAGGAGCTCTTCATCCTCGACAGCAGCCAGCTGCTCAGCAGTCAGTTTTCTGGAGCGCTCGTCAGGTTTGGCCTTAGTACTGGAGCCGTTGGGGATGGCTGGGACGTGACACGCCACCTGGACAGACGGTGCAGCTGAAAACATCGGCTCAGAGGCCACAATGGGCTCCGTCTCCATCTGCACAAGACACAACACAAAACACACACAGAGTAAGAGCACGTACAAACATACATTCATTTTTATTTTTAAATTGACCGTAGTTGGATATGTGCATTGCTTTCTGAGAGCTCCTGCAAGCAGAGTCCCTTAATCTGGCTTTAAGTTACACCCATATGAAAGCAGGATGATGGTTTAAAGGACGTAATAAGGACAAGAGGATTTTGGTTAAACACACTGCAGCCATAATGGGCCTGAGTGTGTGAAATGGGCTCCCTTTTATAATCTCTTTTTGTACCAAGACTGCCCACTCACCATATCTCATCATTTCTTCCATCCCCTCTGCCTTCCAGCCATGCCAGAGAGGGTGACAGTAAGCACATGAGAGCAAGAGGTACTCAGCCAAGTTACTGCTAACGTAGTTCATGGAGTGTGACTGACACACTAAGTGTCTAAATGATACAGAGCTGCTGTGAACCAAGAGTTTCAGTGACAGGTAAGGTACACCACTGTGGCACAAAGATGGGAACAATGCATTAGCAGATATAAACTCAGAAGAAAAACATCTAAAGCCATCCTTTCTGGTATGTACACCACAGAAGGAGTGGTGAGCGTAGGGGCAAAAGTAAAGAGCGAAGGAGCATGCTGTAGAGGGGGTAGAGCAGCACGAGAACAAACATAACATTATAGGTCGTTAAGGTAAACCTGGCTATCTACCAGCATGTTCTGAGTCACAATAAATCCTACAGAAAACACAGCTTACATTTTCATATGGTACTGAGTGCCTGCGGTAGACTATGGGCTTCATTGCTTTTGTCGTAACTGAGTCTAGGTCCAGATATAGCTCAGACAGCTGGCCCCGTCCCTATCCACAGCCGTCCGGCCCTCATCCCTGCGGGCCCCTGCCAGACCAGGTCTCACCAGAGAGGGACAATCCCCAGCACAGCCACAGTGCTCTGTGATCACGGGTGGCCGCTGGTTTTTAATATTTCTTTGGACATGGGACAGACTGGACTGAGAGGCACTTGACCGACAAAGAATGTTTTGGGACACAACACAGCCAAACAAGGGCTCTGAGTCAGGCAATGGGGGAATGTGTGTGGGGTGAGAAAATCTCAGATTACCTTAGTGCTCGAGTCATGTTTAATTCAGCTTCAGGATACTGAAGTCACCGTGGCATAAAAATGCTATTTTTGTAAGTTTTTCTCCAGTGGGTGAAGGGCTATAATCCTTTAGAAAGCTTTCACCACCTGCAATACTGTCCCCACCAGCGGAATTATGAATAGCTGGTCTGGGAAAAATAGCTGATATTGCATACAAGCATAGGGAAACATGTCAGAGAAGGTCATCCCTCATTATCACAATCTTTCTGTTGATGGGGAGTAACATTTAAGAGAAGTCCATCACCTTTACTGGAGCAGGTCATTGGCAGACCCAGCTGTCTGTGTAGGATTAGACAAGAATATGAACACTGGAAGGTTAAATAACTGAAGATAATGCAGCAAATACCCATAATCCCTCAAAATGTCACCATCGTGCGCATGCGCGCACACACACACACACACACACACACACACACTTTCAAGAGTTCATAGAGTAATCAAGGCTAAAGAGTCAGGGCCAAGTGGTTATCCTTCCAGTCATGAAACTGTGCATCGATCTCTATAACAACCTTAAATCACAGTCTTGGTCTGAAGACAAACAAGTAAATCCTTTTCATTTATGGCTCCTTTTTGAAAAACATCTCATGCTAAGTTCAGGCTCCTGCCAAAGTGTTCATTATGGATGATCTGAAGATGGCAAACAATAGGCCAGGGCCACCATTAATGTTAAAACGAGGTTTAACATTAATGGTTTTTGCCTCCACCAGGAAGCGTACCCACTCAACAGAACACTTGTATGCAGACACACGCACAAACACACGCACAAACACACACGAGTGCTAGCCAGGACATGATCAGAGACACATGGTGTCGGAGGATTGGAATACCCCCACGACGGACTGCAGTAAAGTCCTCCACATAAACACAATCTGTCAAAACTAACAGCTGAGATGGTCAAGCTTTATAAATGAGGGCATAAAGTAATATTAGGGATTAAAACCGAAAGCTATGAGAGGTGAAACAATAGAAAAACAAGTACGTGAGCGGAACAGAGAGTGTCACTGGCATGGCCAGCTGATCAACAGGTAGTGTCAACACTGAAACAAAAGACGTTGCCATGCTTCAAGCAGATTATCTGAATTAAAAGAGATCATAATCAGAACCATTAACAGAGAGCAGTACCATGCTGTTGTTGCAAGAAATGTCTGCCATCAAAGAGGGAGCAGAGAGGGAGCGGCAGGTTGCAAAGGTGGGCGGGTGAGGGACAGGTGAAGGCTCTGAAATCAGAGGTGTGCTTGCCTCAGTAAATACAGAGTTTGAGTCTCGGGGGCATGATATAGGTTCCTGGAGTACATTTGATGGAGTATCCAGAAGAGTGCTAGATGGAGTGTCCTGGGGTGCACTGGATGGAGACTCTTGGGGAGTGCAAGATGAAGTATCATGTGGTGTTTCAAGTGCAGTGTCCTGGGGTGTGCATTCTGATGCATCACTGCATAAAGTTGGAGAGTCATTGGATGGAGTTTTGGTTCCACATGGAATTGAAGGTGAGCTTTCCTTGCTCGGCAGTACACGTAGTAAGGGATCAGGTAGCCCCATTACCTGGCACAGGGCCTCTACTTGTCTCACCAGCCTCTCTTGTTGAATCCTCAGCCTCAGGTTCTCCTCCTGCAGCCTGGCAAAGGCCTCTGCCAAAGGAGCCACCTGAGCTGCTGCCTCCTCCAGACGGGCATCCACTCGCTTCCCAAAGACCTGCAGGTCACTATGGATCTCCCCCACTGCACACTGTAATGTTAATTCAAATTTCCTCTCGCAAAATTGCTCGTCTTCATCCTCTACCTCTTCCTGAGCAAGCAGATCGCCGATCACCTCCTCCAGGCCAGACTCGGCACAAGCACTATCTGGGCTGCCTAAAGCCTCTGGAGCCTGTGAGGCTGGGAGGAAGTCCAGATTCACTCCAGGCATGGCCAGACCAGCTGCACCCAATGCTATACTGGCCAAAGTCCTTTTAGTTTTAATCCACTTAAGTGTCCTGAAAACGTAAGTTAGTGTGTAAGATCAGAGAAATCAAGGGTAGAAGCTGTCCTCTCTGTCCATCTGTCTACAGACTTTCCAAAACAACACACGTTCTTTATACGCCCAGCAAATCTCCCCTCTTTACTGGCCAACACCCTCACAACCAATGAGCATGCAAGGAATCCCATTTCCCAGAGAGCAGCAGCCCCACCCCCTTATTTCCAGGTGCTGTGGACACATCTATTCATCTCCTGCCCTGCCATTATTCCACTGAGCCAGTCAGTCCTGAGGCACTGGTGGAGGCCAGAGGGGGAATGTTAGTGGCAACAATTTAGGAAACTTGACCCCTTCCCTTATTCAACTTTCCTTTTATCTGGAGCCCTTGTCCTTCACACCTCAATTGGCAGGCAATGAGGGTTTAGATGTGGCTGTAGGCCTGGGCTGAGTAGAGTTATACGTTAGTGTTTCACTTCTCTTCAAACTGCTTTCTGGCAAAATGCAACTGAGTCATGACTAATCAGGTTAGTTGTGTTGCATGAATGTGATTCAAGGCCAACCCCCAGAGGGAAGATCAGTCCATGAAGGACACAGGAAAGTGATTAGGGCCATGACAGAGCAGAGTGGGTGAACAGTCAGGGTGAGCTGGGGTCCAGTTCTCCACGGGTCTGGGCAAGGATGTTGGGAAGGACATCACACCCCTTTCTATATTTTGTTTTAGGCTGACTGACAAAGCAGGAGAGGCCTAGCTGCTGCTTATATGGATGCTTCAAGTGCTTTTGTGTTAAATTTAGAGCTCTCCAAGAATGCTCAGTGAAGTCTGTGTGTGTACATTGTTTATACTGCAAGATGCTCAAGTACATCTTTTAAATGCTTCCAATGTGATAAACTGTAATTCTTGACATGCCAACACATTGCAAGCATTAAACAGATTTTAAGAAGTGCAAGCACAACAGAAATATTAAAATTATTTCTTAAAAGTTGAATGCTGTGACTGTATAACCAATATTGTTATATATCTAAAAACATAAAGACCATGCAGGAATCATCTGAGGTCAAAATAACCAGGACTGGCAATCAGTGGAGAGCAATGTGAGAAAGAACAGAGGTCTCTCCTGGGATTTACAGGTGAGCAAAACAGTTCCCAGGAAGAATCTGGCCTCGAAGAAGAGTGGAAAGAAATGTGACTAGCAGCAGGGAAAGTGGGTCAAAACCTAAGAAGGACATGGCTCTAGTCTTACCATGCATCAAAGCACTTTACAGCAAAGTGATGAAGAAGGACACTGAGCACGACAAATAAAAAGTCTAGAAAGTACATTCCCTGCACTTTTCTGCATGTATACAGGTCTGTATTTCTGATTATTATGAAAGACACTGGTGTGGGCTTGTGAGCCAGATTACATTTGATCTCTTCTCACTTTTATATGTGACAGTGTCTGTGGCTATTGTGAACCATCTAGCTTCCAACAGAGCTAAAAAATAAAGCAATGCAGAGATTGCGGTCTAAAAAAGAACCAACATAGCAAAGAGGGAAAAACTCTCTTGAGGAAATCTAAGTCTAAGCAGGCTGTAAAATATCAGGAATAGAATGGTGGTCTTGAATCAGAGTATATTCATTCAGACATTAGAGTTTTTCACACCTTTACTCCCCGCTCTGCATACCAGACTTTACTCTGCGAACACATGTGAACTGGTTGGGTATCCAGCATGTGTCATGGATCAACAGTATGTTAACAACGGGACTGTGGGACTGTGTGTCCATGTTCCATGTTCCATGTTCCATGTTCCTGTGGCTACAGGAAAGAGGCTGACTGTCCTGTCATCACACTGGTTATAGAGTTATGGCATTATTTATATTTGTGTTCAAGGCTGAGCAGTGGTCAGTATGGACGGACAGCTAAGATGAGCAGCAGCAGCAGCTGGAACAGGAGGCATCAACAATCAGCTGCCAGTCTCACCTATCTGAAATGAGCTCTCATCACTGCACTGAAATACTACCAGCATCTTGACCTTTCCATTAACTTAATCTTAATCTTGCTTTAATAATAAATAACACGGAGCAGCTCTCACTATTCTCTACTTGACTTTGTCCTTTATTGCTTTGGAGTCTTTCCATTGTTTATTTGATCTAAAATGTTTTCTCTGCTGACTCTCAAATAGATTGTAATTTATAGGTAATCCACTGCAAGAGCTGATGCTATCAGCATCAACATGTTTTATTGGAGTTTAAAAAATAACACTAAGGAAATAGTGATGGTTGTGAGTGCTGGAGTTAGACCACCGAGGAGAGGCCCAGACCACCCAAACAGATCAGAGTCCCACACAGGAACCACTGTGGACAATAAACAGCAATCAATAAACACTAAACAGGATGAGCTTATTAAAACTCATGCAACACATATTGCCTTGATATGCACACTCTTTTTGCTATTATGATGAACATACTGTATACACTAATGTGAAAAGAGTACTTTCGTATATAAGCTACTTTAATATGAATCCCCTGACACGTCACCTCCTCTCACACAATCTTGAACTTCTACTAAACCAGGGAAAGTGAGAGAGCAGGTGGTCTTTGGATCAGTCTGAAGGTAACCAAGCTACCTCCCCCTGGTTGATGCTAACCAACGTTGTCTGCTGCTGTTTTTACAATCTCATTAGCACGCACGAGACACTGAGACTCAGTGCTTGTACGGTAAAACCTGAGCAAATCCGGCAGAAGCAGGTGAAATATGTCGTTGACGAATAGAGACAGAGACTTACTTATTGTCATGTGCTCAATGGAGGCATTCATGTTGAGCCTATACAATGCATGCTAGCACCACAGGGATGTATGTGAACCACAGCCTAGTGGTGCTAGCATGCAGTCCTTCCTGGTGTGTTACATTATGAAGCCAGTGTTAAGGCCTGTGGCTGTACCCTCATCACCAACAGTTATGAACAGCAACAGAGTTAGCAAGATAGTAACAATTTAAGGCTAAACTAATGATTGGTGGCACATGTTTTAAATTAGAAAAAACAAATGTCTTCAATTACAAATACTTTTACCATTATTTAAAATACACCATGTTTAGTAATTTCATAGACATGCTAGCACTTGCACAAAGACCTTACCTGCATGCCGTTATGGTAATGTTGTAATAGCACTCAGCTCAGACAAGCATAAACCTCGTCTCCTGCAGAATCTTTATCCTTTTCCTGCAAAATCCTTCTTCTACAAGAAAGACTCTGCTGCTGTATCTTAGTCTGTACCTACCCCTGTGTTTGTGTGTCTCAACAAGGTCCTAACTGATGGAGACAGTCTCTTTCCAACACCTTAAATCCACCATGCAGCCTTGCGGAGCCTCCTCTCAGCCCTAATTAACCAGCTCCCTGATCGCGTAACCAGATTACCGCTGCGCTCGACACAGGCGGTGGAATACACAGCCATTAAAGTGTACACAGGGCATCGCTTCTCCTCTCCTCACCCTCTCAATCCCCCATTCTCCATTCATGAGGACACTTCCTTTCATGGAGGAGCGAGGAGGTGAAGGAATGGAGCAAATGGGAGTTTAGAAGTTCAGGGTAACGCGAAGGGACCAGTTTGCACTCCCTGGTCAATATGACAGCAGTCGCTTTCCCCCCATCAGCAAAAGACTCATTTTCAGCCTGTTAGAGTGTGCAAATTGAGATGCGACAGTCGCATCTTTGGGATTTAGTCCCCTAAGAAAAGATGCAACGAAGAACTTGTGTCAACACGTGTTTTAATGTAGCTGGACAGTAATTGGTGTGCGTGAAGACAGACAGGTGTGATTTAGGAAACATGTCCCAGATAAATCTCAGTGGGCATGTCCTTCCGAGAGAAAACAAGGAATGCCCAGAGCACCTCCCTCTCTCTCCTTCACATACCTTACAAGGACAGATGTGACTGGCTACCCACTCTGTGTTTGATAAACACTGTTCTTCCCTCCTCTCACTCCTTTTCTCACACTCTGTCTGTCTTTCACTGTCCCAGCTCACTTGCTTTTCAGGCCTTTATGGGTGATTGCAGCGACAGGGACGCAGCAAAAACAGAGTGGAATTCAATTGAGTCACTTGGGAATGAAATAGTGGATGAAAACAAAATGTTAATCTTCAATTGGAAGGAAGTGGGAATGTGTTTTTAACGTATGTTTGGCAGGTTCGGTCAAGATTCTCTGGAGACTCAATGTCGTGATCATTTCCCAAAAAATGATTTGCAAAGGCAGACTCTACCTTGATGGAGGATCCGGAGCAGATGCTGGGTGAGGAGATCTTGAATGGTGTCGCTCTGAGGCCAAGGGTCAACTCTAAGACAGACATAGTAGAAGACACAAAGGGATTTTAAGTACAAGATGTTTGAATTCAGGTACATGTAGTGCACAGCTGTGGGGTTGAATAAGAACAAACTCCAGAAGGCCAAGACAGGTCCTGGCGCCCATATGCATGACAGTTGAGATATGTGCGTGGTCCTGCACTGTGTTGGTGATAGCCATTAGTCAGTTACATAAGCTGCCATACTGTCATAAACAACACGGACTCATGTCTAATGAGAGACAAGTGAGAAAATGTAGATGACGCCACCATTAACATAAACATCCCTCTTCATTCGCCTGCAAAAGTACACACGTGTATATCCTTGTGACCTGTTGTCAACCACCCCACTCCCATCTTTTCACTCCACACACACAAAAGCTATATCATAAAATGCAGGACTGATGCACACCAGCGCAGCACAGTGTACATTTAAGACTCTTGGTCGGTGCTTTTGAGAGAAATCAGACACACGATCTCAGCCAGCTTTTAGTCAGCCGGACAGGCAGGTTCCCAAAAAAGGAGCCCAAAACCATTAAAGCAAATTGAGCTGAAAAGAAACCATGCGACCTTCATGACAGAGCCCAGTGGGGCTGCCAGAATGTGTCTAGGGAGGGGGGAAGAGTGGGGTGTTGGTTGTAAGAGGTGAGGAGGCTGTAATTGCACAGGTCCAGCTTGAGTCTTAAATAAACTGTTTGGGTTGGAGGTCCCGGTTGCTGGGAAGAGCTGAAACTTAAGACGTCTTGTTTGGACAGACCGTAGCAGCAGCTGTAGCAGCTTTGCTTCTGATACGGACCGAGATTCATGCTATTCATGCTTTTGTATCATGCAATTAATGAATCGCTGTTGGTACTGTTTGCACTATGAGTATGTATTGTGCCGAGTATGTACATTACATTACAGGAACACTGTGTTTTTAGGAGACTGACCGGCTGCATTGCTACATTGCTACATATTAAAAGTTGAATGTGTGTGACAGGCGTGACAGGACATGAAGGTTCAGAAATTTAAGAAAAATCTGAGTGTTAGCTCTGTACAGCTGATAAGGACATGCATTCTTTTTGAAACTATTTGAGCTTTTCTGCTTCACAGTGATATGTATATATTTTCTTCTTCCATCAGCCACCATGTTCACTACTTAGAAAACAGAGAAAACTGGATCATTAATTTCTTTTGTTAAAGGTTACATTCACGGTGCGCTCTCCTGGCCTAGAGGTCAAGTCGCTGAGGATGAACTGCAACATCCCAGGTTTCGCGTCGGGCCCATGAAATGCGCCCCCCAAAAAATAGTTTTTTAATTATTTTCACCTCAGTGCGTCAATGTACTTTACATTGTTGCAACTACAGGTGTTCACTGAGTGCTGTTATATCACAGCTTATGGTTTCCACACTTTTGAATACTTGTCATGTCTTACCGCTGAACACAGCATATCCTAAAGTGTTAGCATGGAGCTTCAGGGCAAGGATCAGACAGTTAATCATGGACATCTTTTCAGGAGAGAGGAAACATGATGATAAAAGAAGGAAATAACATGTAAAGGTCTCCAGCCACGTTCAAACTGAGGACGTCACAGTGTCTTAACTCATGGCATGAGTTTTAGATAAGGCGGGGCGCAGGCAATATCTACAGCATATAACAAACAAAACACTGTACTGTGTGGGCTAGCAGGCTTATTAGCAGTACTTGAATAACACTGTACTTGGAATTATACTCTAACAGTATTACTATTCAGTCTGGCCTGAGACAGCCAATTGTTGTTTCTTTTGTCCCAATATACTCTCTGCTACTATTGACCTCACCCCCTCCACATTGCTGCAACATGCCCTCTCTATAACAAGCACTGTTCATTACAACTGTGCTGTTTCATATTCAGTCCTAACATCTACCCCCACTCACCCATGTGCTTTGCTTAGCCTCACAAAAACCATTGTCATCATCCCACTTGTGACCGATTCCTTGGTGCTGGCCGCCTCCCACATTGACTTGGAATCCACTGTGATTTAAGGGTTGATTTCAGCAACGAAAGACATAAAGCTGCTAAATTAAGATTCATACAGCCAGAAACACTGTGGCTACAGCTTTGCATGCTGTACCAACTCCATAGAGAGCTTTAAAAAGGTCAATATAATATAGTTTTACCTAAAAAGAATGGTGCATTAGATGGTTAAACAAAATAAATAGTAGTTCCATTATTATTCTAATCCTGAATTAACACATTGGAAAATACTGCATCATGTTAAGCAAGTTATTTGAGCACTGACTGAGGTGGAGCGCTGTTGCTGTAAGGTTGATGCTCCTACCTGCTCTCTGTCCCATAGTATTAGTGGTGATGCGTGGGGTCATGTTGGTGATGGGTAAGATGTTGCCCCTAGGGGAGGATGTGGAGGAGGTGGTGGTGCGCCCATCCTTGATCTCGATGGTGAGGAAAGTTTTCATGTCCGGGTCTGCCTCTCCCTGGGTGACCTGCTGTCCAGCTGCTCTCCCTGGGGTTCTGTCTTCCTTTGAGTTAGTGGAGGCGTGCACATCTTTTTCAGCTGGATGCCTCGTCCCACCCATGGAGTTCTGCCATTGGCTAGCTGAAGACAGAGGTTTGTTAGCCACCCCTCTTGGCTGAGGTGTGGCCTGACTCTGGGATGCGGCAGAGGTGTGAGAGTCTGCATGTGGCCTTGTTGGCCTGCCTCCAGATGTGCTGAGGGATGCTGCTGTGTGTGTAAACAGCTCAGTAGTTCTGGAGAGATTTGTCTGTCCGCTGCCGGAGGTCGTCCCATTCCTCAGAGGAGCTTTCTTCAAAGCTGGAACGTTTGGGCTCTGGCTGGGCTCTGTGAACTTGCGCATTCGGTCACGTACAGAGTTGGTGCGGTTGAATTGTTCCAATATAACATCTTTCTTCTCAGGTGCTGTAAATACACAATGCAGGAGAGGAGTTGAAATAACAGAAAAACACAAACTCAATACAAACTCAATACAGCACAGTCACAGAGCCTAGATGCCTTCCACTATTGAGGCTGAATTTAGCACACATATAGTTTCTTCCTCTCCTCCTCCACATCAAAACCCCTCTACAAATCACATTCCTCTTTTCCTGTTCTCTTTAGGTTTTCTTTCAGCCACTTTTATTTGGCTTGACTTAACCTCCCCCCGTTTCACCTCCTTTCAGTTCAGACTTTGTGGACTTTTCAGGACATGTTTCTTCCACTCGTGGATATTTCTTTCATTCTTTGATCCTTACTAATGTCAGGTACAAAGCTCATGATTTGGCACAGACCCTCCAACGGGGAAAAAAAACAGTAGTGATTAGAGAAGATATTCACTGAGGTCATCCTAACAAAGGAAAAGAAAAGATGTGCTGCTTGGGAGGAAAACAGGGGACACAGCAAAGAGCACCGTCTGCTAGAAATTGAGAAAATGGTGTGTATAATACCATCCAGCCCTCTCCTGTGAGTGGCCCTATACAGTCACACTAATGTCTGTGATTAGTGTGATTGTGTCCATAGACTGGAGTCCTACAGGCGACGAACCATCTGGTGCGATATTATCACACACTTTAAAGTTCCGCTGATGAAAATGACAAATTCAATGAGCAGTCCATGAACTAAAGAGTTCAGAGCTGCAACTTATTATTTTTATTATCAAGGAATCATTTGATTATTTATTACAGTTAATCAATTATTAATTTAATTTTAAATTAATTTAATTAAAAAATTGCTTGTTCTTTCCAGTCAACAGTGCTGAACCCAAACATATTCAATTAACAATGATTCAAAAGACAGAGATGCAGCAAATCCTCACACCAGAGAAGCTGGAATGATGAATATTTTGACTTTTCCTTCATAAATGTCTTAAAAGATTATCAAAATTGTTGATTGATTTTCTATTGATTAATCAGTTCAGGACTAAGTGTTGGAATAGTTTCTTACCAGAATCCTTTGCTTTGCCATGAGTGAGGGGCAGATCACTGTTAATTGTCATCTAAAAACGGAAAAAAACAAAGAAACATGACAGAACAATCAGCAATTCATGAGGGGAAAAGAGCCTGCATGGATGGGTGTGGTGACAACTACACACACACAGACCTACACAATCCTAAATACAGAATCGACCAGTGGTGTTTTCATTATATCTGTTCTTTTTTTGGCAGTGGGGCCGTGACGGGTCCCAGAGTGTTTACATTACTCTCAGAAGACAGAGCATCAGCGTATATTGCAGGGGACAATAAAAGAAGTCCGGGCCCAGTCTTGAGTAAACACATTTAGAGGAGCAACACAATGGAGTCATGGTGACCAGAGCCCCCAAGATGGGAAATGTTGCTTAACAGTTGTCAGTGCAGAAATGGCAGTTTTGTAGTGGGATGAAGAGAGACAGAAGCTCTGGCCCGTAACGCTGTCTATCCCTCTCGGACGGCAGGTGAGGCTGACACGCCGCTGAGGTGAAGCAGAGCCACTCAGGTGCACAGTTTGTTTGTGTAGCCAAGTAACAAAAGTTAAACAGGAGCTCAGCATGGTGTGTTTATGGATGCCGATGTGACCTGGGTGTCACTGAAGAATGGCGTGTCGGGACTCCTTGTCAGGGATAATAACGAAATGGAAAGAAAGAAAAGGAGCGCATGCACTGCTGATGCACGTGACAGCGGCTTTATAGCTAAACACCCCACTCTAGTGGTGCTGTTATAATAAACACTGTATCGTTGCTGCTGTTCATCTGGCTCACGTGTCATGTGTCAGATATTTCCTCATTTGGTGTTTTGACAGTGACGGTTGCAAGAGCTGGACAACACCAGCATCTTACTGGACTAAAGGGACATTTGCAGGCACGTTTACACGCAGTTTAATGTGCTGCAGCTGAGCAGGTAATTAGCTATCTTGCCAGAAAACATACGTTAGCAGTGCCCTTTTCCCCAGTGAATGTTTGTAAGTTAGATAAGAAGGAAACCTGTTCAAAGTCTGTGGCTCGTGTGCTGTGTAGCAGGATGGACAAGTGATTTACAGATTAGCAGATGTGTATGCTGTAGCAGACAAAATAAGCTTTCAAGACCTTAAAGGTATTTCATTTGATTACGATATGGTGACTGTGAAGCCTTGATCTTTTTCATACTCATGATACCACTGTGACCCCTCCTGCTCTGTATGGAAGCTGCATCTGTTATGTTTCTCCAATCTTTAATTGAGGTTTTTCCTTTCATCTGTCACCTTCCTGTATATCCCAGACTCAAAGGCAACAGACTGTATACTCTACCTTTTCTTTCTGGAAGTTGATCTTTCCTGTGGCACTACCATTGAGCAGTCCATTTGCAGAGTCTCTCCGAGATAAAACAGCCCCATCAGGCTGCTCCTGGTCAATTATGTGGTCCTCGTTGGACAGAGCCTGGAGGCTGGCTGGACCTTGGCTTCTGCCCTCGGTTTCTGAATCTGTACTGTAAGGTGAACCGTTTGTGGCTACCTCCACCTCCTCCGCTGGACCCCTCTCCTCAAAGGACATACTCACGCTCTGGTCAGATGTCCCCGAGTCATTCCGCTTCCTTGACAACAGACCAATGCTGTCTGAAGCCCCAGAGCCAAAACGGGGTCTGACACTGGAATCGGAGACATCAGAGCCAAGTCGCTGTCTGACGTAGGAGCTGACACTTCGCTCTGATGCCCCAGAGTCTACCCGACCACGCTGGGAAGGACTCTGGCTCCTGTCCGAGGCTCCAGAGTCCAGCCGGGCTCTGTAGGCTGAGCCCAGACTCTTCTCTGGGGCCACAGAATCCACATTAGGCCTGGACTGCACCGAGGTCACACTGCGGTCTGAAGCTGAAGAGTCGGACCTTTGATGATGAGACAGGACTAGGTCAGGCTCTGCAGTCACAGCTTCTCTCTGAGGCTGGATCAGCAGAGGTCCAGAGCCATCATCCTTCCCCAGGTGATCGAGAACCAACACCATGCCTGAGTTGGAGCCTGCAGCAGAAAACACAAATGAAAGATGAGCAACAAATGCGTTTCTGTACCTTGTGCCTTTTCTGATGTTGTAAAAACTGATTTTCATGTTCTATTCGTCCGCTCACATCAGTAGTAAACTAAAGTGAAGAGGGTGTTACTGTATGTGAGCAAAGGAAGCAGTAGGTGGGGACATTGGGGATTTAAATAATGGAAATTAAATACTTCTGTGGCACCGGGGCCCCACCAGAGGCCGGGCTAGAAAATATCACTTGAGATCACAGAGGAGGCACGTGGAGACATGAGGGGATGCAGGAATTTCCTCCAGACTGGCCTCAGTTCCTGAGCAAGATTTGTGAGATTGTGTTGGTGGATGTGCGGGGGGAAAAAAAAAAAAGGAGGAGGAAGTGGGGGTGAAATATAGTAGGACAAGAACTTCCCCTGCTCTCTGTTCAAGTCCTTCACTGCTCCTTCTCTCCTCAGGAAACCACACTCCAAACAACACAGCGGTGCCCACATCCTCTCCCTGTGACAGTCTCTAACACCCCATAGTGCTTCTAGTGATGGAATATCTGTGGTTGTGTACATACCACAGATAAGCAAAACTGAGAAAACCAAGAGTGTATCAGATTCCCAAATCCCATGTACACACCAAGGCATGTAAACACTTCTGTTTGACCTACGTTAGTACCAACTCTGCAACCAAATGGGGTTCACCAAGTATGCATGTCTGTCATTTACAAACCAAATCAAAGAGGGACTCCAGTCTGACTGGCAGCCGCAGCAATCTCTTTCAACCTTCAACTGGGGCATTCACAGCTTCATTTAAAGCAGCTCCCCAAAGAAACGCTGCTCTCTAAATTCTACTTAATCAATTTATAAATGGCAGCAAGTTGTTGATTAAACAACCAGGTGATTATGTAATACAGTCTGAATAGAAACATATGATTTTGATACACAATTAGGACAATAAATTGCTGCCATTCTCACGTGTCACACCATGAATGGCCCACTAGACAGCAGTGTCTATATCCAATGATGCACTCAACCCAAACTTTACTTTTACTGCTCAACTGTAACTGAAGTGAGAGGCAAAGCACACTGCTTCTTACACAATAACTCTCACGTTATTGTTCATGTTTTTGCCATTGAGAAGCTGCCATGTCCATTGTGTGGTGATTTCTGGGAAAATCCCCACTGCTACTGGGTAATGAGAGGCTTGCTTTTTGCTTGAAAATAGCTACAAGAGCAGCCTGCACTCGTACACTCTGCTGCCATTCAATATATAGAGCACAAACAATGGCCAGCCAAGGGTTTTCTTTAAACTTCTTTCACACTGAAGCAATGATCTGAGGAAAGCTCATGTTTGTCGTTGCTGTGAAGGGGTCAACAAATGTTTTTCGTCTCTTCCTCGCTGGCTGATGACGTGGGTTTAACATGAGTTCATCATACCTCTGTTTTGTAACAGGTAGAAGACAAGTTTCTGTAGTAAACCACTGATTCTGTGGTGTAGCAGTGACTTATAATCTGCTAGTCAAGGTCCAAGGTCTAGTGTAAATGACAATGATATATATGCAGGACTAGTGGCCTGATATTAACTGTAATACACAAGATGCCATGTTCTTCACAGGGTTTTGGTGATAAATTCAAAAGCTAAGCAGGTTTCTCTCTTTTGGGAACTTGAGAAAACACAGCACATTCCACTGAGAGTCTGCAAACATTTAATTTCCTAAATCACAGCCTTACCAGTTACATTTTGCACTAAAATGCAGTACAGCTGGACTCATTGAGGTAAAGCTTGTAAATATAAGCTTTTGTTTTTGTCTGAGAGGTAGAGGCATGTGTTTGTGCTACGCTCAAAGACCAAAAAGAACCCGCCAGTGATCGTTCAAGTCAATCTCTTATTTTCTGCCACTTTCACTCTGCTGAAAAGACAACCATCCCTTCAGGAGCCACCGGCCCACCCTGGCTACACTGTGCTTTCCCAACCACAAACGTCCTCATCTTTGTTGATTGGTGTCCACTTTCAAAAAAGGCGTCTTCCTTCTTTACTTTTCTATGGTGGTCTTTTTTTTGTTCACCCTAGCTTCACCCTGGTTTAAATTTTAAGGCAGGGATAAATCCAGAACAGTGGGGAGTTTCTCCGCCAAGTTAACTAGGCCTTAGTTCTGTTAGTTCTTTATTTAGCAGAGGTGTGGCTGTTTCCCTCTGTTGCTTCCCATAACACCACCACCAACCCCAGGTCCATGAGAAGGACACCAGGAGCCAAGCAAAGGGCAGACCAAGCCACACATAATGACATTATGATGATCATCAGCCTCAGGTCAACTGCAGGTCAGCCAGGCCCGGGCTTAGATATAAGAAGAAAAACACTTTCATCTTCAGCCAAGGATGATCGAAATTCAATTTGGTGTCTAATACGAATGGGACTGTCCAATGAAAGGTTTGTCTTGAGGTGTTTAAAATTTGACAAGCTATGGGTTGGTTTTCTGACTTGTCAACAATGCACTTTTGACGGTTTACAGGCTATTATTCATTGTCAGCTCCGTGCCTGCTAGGTTTCAAGGATTCAAGAATCACATTCATCCCCCTCATGAAGGCTGGCATTCATTCTACTTTATTAACGGTTGAACTAACAGAGTGATTAATGAAATTGCTTCACACTTAAGAAGCCAAAGTCATTAATCCTATGGCTGTGAGTTACTCCAAACAGTTAATAAGGTTAGATGAAGGAGATTAAAGTGCCTCAACTAGTATGACCTCCTGACCGCCACCTCAGGAGAATGGCTCATTCAGCTGAATATTTTTATTATCTTCTCAGCTGAGAAGAGGAAATTGCATCAAGACGGATGTATGCAGTCACACCTACATGAAACAGAGGCGGTCAGTGTTGGCTTCGACTTATAAGTGCCTTCCCAAAGCATACAGCATATGAAAGAGTTTGTGTTTCAGCAGTTCTAGGAGTGTGGCATGGCTACACTTGATGTAAGTATGTATATCGTGCAGACTATATGTGTTAGCCATCACAGGCAGGTTGCTACTGAACGAGCGTTTCTTACCTCTTCTCTGCAGCTCTCTGCTTTGTTGTGTCTGCTGGACGCGTAACTCCCGGATCTGAGGTCTAATATGCTCTCGCTCACTGTGAGTCTCCCACTCTGTCTCCTGTAAAAAAAACAAAGGAAAGGGAAAATAATGCTACAAAACATGCGCTTTAATATCTCAGGTCATGTCTTCAGGTTTGTCTCAGGGAAACTAAGAGTGCAAACCCATTGCTCTGATCAAACCCTGATTGAAAACATCAGTCCTACGATTATCTGTTTAAGGTCAGCTGGTGATCACAACGGTCTTTTGTTGGAGGTTGAGGTCAAATGCTCCGGCCATGATGAGCCACATGGTTGGCCAGCTGCAAAAGCAAAGATCTGTTTTATTTTCAATTCTATATGTCTGGGGGGGTGCTTGGAAACCAAAGGAGCCAACATATACATAGTCTGTATGTTATATACTCTGTTATAGCTCTGCTTTACAGCCTGAATTGACTTGGGTAGCTCCTGCTCCTTCAAGATTACCTGCAGTCTGACTGCAGCACCAAAACACAACTCTTTCTGTGGCACTCAGGCCCTAACCTGCACTGATAGTGGAAAGCCACAGCAGGAGGCAGATCTCGGAGGAAAGGCAGCAGTATTTTAGTATCAGGAGAGGAAACGGGACAGGTGTGGAGGGGAGAACAGTGGGAGTTTAGATGAAGATGCCGGCACTACTATTAGGCCTCTGGTGCCCAACCTTGAGCTACTCCACAGGAGAAGCAGCTGCAAAAACAAACCTCCTCCGAGCATGTGTGCACACACACACACACCCACACATAGTCTTAATCCACAACACTCCAAGCACTTGCAAACCTTCCTATTAAAGGGCATAAAGCTCGTGTGTGGAGCTTCAGAAGGTATGCATCATGCTGTAGCGCGTTTGAAAGGAGGAACTACAATCACTGTACATCATCCTTAAAGGTGTTTTACAAGAGGCATCTGGGTTAAGAATAGTCCGACAAACGTTTGGGTGGATCCTAAAAAAATAAACAGGACATGGCCTTCCTTACATACTGAAAATATAATACTTACAGATTTACAGCCTACTATTACTTCTAAAATGCTTCTAAAGACATATTCGCAGGCTTTCAAGCAAGCAAAGAAAACACACTCACCCAACCACACACCATAATCAGTTTTCCATGTGTAAACAATGTTATCCTACACAAAAGAGAATGTGAGAATCTTGTAAATCCCACATTTGTGTTTAAAAAACGCTTTCCTAATCATTGCAGTGTGTGATCAGAGAGAGGTCACGAGTTAACGTGGTGACCGAACACAAAGCCAGCGCTAATCTATACAAACATGAGAGGCAGAGGTGAGGAAGGACTGGAGGCTTTCTGCTCTGTTGACTGTGACCTTCCTCACCTTGAGGAGATTACAGGGCAGAGCAGCTCAATCACTGAGGAGAAAATGAAATGACGGTTGCAGGAGGCGGCAGCACAAACACGAAAGGTGACTGGAATGGCACTGCTCGGCATATAAACAAAGACACCACACAATTAAATGCATCACATAATGTAGCTAGATACGGTTTATTAAAATGAAATAAAATAGACAATAAGTAAAATAAATTTTGTTGCAGCTAGAAAACTGAAATACTACACATGACATCATAGCAATGTAAATCTACATAGAAGGTGCTCTAATGTCATTTTTTCCGTGCCTTCCACTTCTTTCCACATGGAGCAAAAAAACATAAGTAGCAGCACAGATTTTGGGGCATAAAAAAAAGTAACGGTAAATATTGCTCATACACACTGGGACACCACAATTTAGTGGAATGCCCATTACAGTGTCTGATGAGTTTGGAGGACGCAAACTGTCTTCTGCAACAACGCAAACTACTGAGGACACTACAATGAAATAATGCCAGAGGTCACACACAAAGGGCACTCTCCTTCTGAGTGAGGGCACTCTCCTTCTGAGTGGAGTCACTCAAAGAGTCACAGGGGGAGGTAATTGTGTTTGAGCCATAAACACAATTAGAGAGCACAAGTCTCTCCTCACCCGGCCCCCTCTGCCGTTCCTGTTTCCTGTACCAGGAGTCAGACAGACAGCCATCATTTCACAGCTCCCACTAAACCACAGGGAACATATTTCTCACAGACAGCAAGGCAGAAGGGAAAAAAGAGGGAAGATAAAGTGGAACTGGAGACACAGACCAGAGCTCGGGACCTGCTGCCAGCCATCGTGTCATTAGCGGCTTCAGTCTTACCCCAACAGTCAAGACCTGACAGAGTGGAACCAACGCTGACACCGTCACACTCAGCCCATCTGGCCTCAGGAGCCTGTTTGTGATGGACTACAATTGCAAAAGCTCAAACCGGTAAACACAAAAACAACGGACCTCTCTTGTGACCACAGCAAGGCGTGGGCCATCTGGATTCCTCTGAACCCTCAACTCCACAAAAACAACAACAATGAGGCTGAGGCGCACACCTCCTTCTCCAGCAGGCAGCTGAGATCAACTACAGATTAACGCACTGGCTTCCAAAGCTCCAGTTTTCCATGAAAGTTAAATCTATCACTACACTGGTAACGTCAGACCATTAGAGGGTCATCCATGCCTCCACATTGAAGAGAAAAGAAACCTGGCGGCTAAGAATTCCATTACTGCAGGCTGAGGAACCGCACACTCGGCTTACCTCCAATAACTGAAATACAGTAGCTGGAGTGAAGTAGCAATCATCTCAGTGTCTCTCTCTCACACACACACACACAGTCTGGAGTGAGGTAACCCACAAAATCTTAGCCCTGAGCCTCATTCTCATTTTTACTTACTGCACATCATCACGTGCCAATCTAAGCTTACTTTCTGGTCTTCTTTCAAAGTGGAGCCATTGGACTTGTTCCCCCTCCATCTCATCTCTACAGTCCACTAAACCCTGTGTATTGCAAGCACTGGGCCCACTTTAAGACAGTTAAGCTACTCTTTCTTCAGGTCTCTTCTTGCAACATGTTTATGATGAGATGAGATCAGGGAGCAAACAAAAGTCCATCTGGATCTGCAACACCTGAGCTCCTCCAGTGCACCAAGACAGCATGCAAGCCTGTAGCCTCAAAGAGACAACTTAACACTAAATCACCAAATACGTTTAAAAGTGCAAGCATTACATATTCAAAATGTGTCTTTAATTTGTTGTAGAATCCTTATCAAGTGTTTTTGTTGGATTAATGTCACAATTCTGCATGTGTCAATGGCCCAGCTTCTTCTCACGCATCATTAATTAAAAAAGGTGTCATCCACATTCAACTTAATAAAAAATGATCAAACTCAGCAATAAACCATTAAGTACACAAACCTGAAAGGTAAGCAGAGAGGCAGGTACATCCCATTCTTTAGCCAGACAGAAACAGGAGATGTTAAAATGGCCCTTTAGTGCAAAAATAATAAAGACAGTCAGAGAGGAGCGTTTGGTCCGTGACGCACGACAGCAGAAAAATCAGAGTGACATTTACCTTCACTGAACCGACTCTCTCTCTCTCGCTCTCTCTCTCTCTTGCTCTCTCTCTCTCTCTCTCTTGCTCTCTCTCTCTCTCTCGCTCTCAGCAGTAACCCTCTTGGAGTCAGGACGTCTGCTGTTCTGCCGCTCTATTCCCTCAGCCACATCACACAAACACACACCACCACCAACACCCCACACACACACATATACACTGTACTGTATATAATAGCAACAAGCCCCTCCCTTGACTTCCCCGCCCTCCCCTTCTGTCTCCAGAGGGATGTGGGGCCCCCGCCCCCCCCCCCCCCCCCGCGGCGCCCGCCCCCCCCCGCCCGCCC
>JAVQJF010107997.1:0-87343 GCA_036023855.1 Gadopsis marmoratus
ATAAACCTTGGACTGACAAGAAGAAAAAAATAAAACATAGAGGAACAGAAATATAGTACAGGAAGAATATTGCAAACACGATTCTTTCGCTCCCCCCCCCCCCCATTTCAGCCATATTGCTTGTAAAGTGCCTGAAGGCAGAACTGCAGTGATGTTAGAAAACATTACCTGGCAGGTTTCCACAGAGTTCAAGGAAAATAAACATCACTGACATTCATGGGCATTGCAGGAAAACCACTAAACTAGTAAAGGGCTTCCGGTATATCACCTGAAAATAGAAAACCCGAGCTGCAGACCTACATCTATTGTCCTGAAAAGGTCAAATACCTCCATCGCAGTGCATTGTAGCTTTACAGAGCAATGCATTTTTGTACAGTCGAGCACAATTAAAAAGTGACCTCAAGTACTCCTTTTGAAAAATGAATCCCAGAATAAATGCTTTACAATGTATGGGCTGATACCTCATAAAAATACCAACAGCTGCCAAACTGAATGGGGCCCGAGATACGACGGGGTCAAACAGGCTGCTGACTAGTGCACACAGAACCTCAAATGTGAATAAATAACAGAATCTTAGAAACAATGTAACCTGATCATAATGTTTCAGTACCATCTGCTGGCATTATGAACTCTGAGGGTGGCACATTCTGCGGCAGCCCACTAAGTGACCCTTCCTGACCGGGATCAATCACACTCCCTTTCTGCGCATGTTCATCAAAGCTCCTGGAGTTCCTGATCCCCGTGGCCCCAAATATCTGCATGAAAGTAACCCGTTAGCTTTCTTCAGCTTGCTAGGCTTCAAGAGGTTCAGCTCTTATTTTAGGTGTGTCAGGTGAATGCATCAGGTGTGAGTGTCTGGTGGAGCTCCAGGTGGTGTCTGCAGAGCACCCTGCACCTGCTGCCTGTCCTCACTCACCCATCGGGGGGCAGATTCCCAGGATGCCAGAGGGCAGCTGCTGACAGGCACTGCTTTGGATAGCCCCCTTGCTTCCATCTACCTCCCCTACACGGGGCCTCCTAGGGTCAGCTGCTAAGGGCATGCAAAGATGTCAGTGGGGGTGGCGGAGGTCAAGGAGTTGGCGGGTGGGTGGGGGGACTACAGTCATGGGTGGGTTACATACCTTCAGCAGGAGGTGAGCGTCCCGGTTTTACAATTATACTCCCCGATAATCACTTTCACAATCCAAAGGCCGCTCAGAGCTCATGCTCAGGAAGTCTCTGGCGATCACGTTACGTCCGCTGTGTGTGTGCCCTCTACAAGCCCTACGATGACCCCTCCACCCACCTCCGCCAGTCCTCTCTACTCCACCTGCCATCCGCAAACCTGCCCCCATGTTAGCAGATGTAAAAACTGAGCCAACCGTGAAAAAAACTATTAAAAATGCTTTTTTATAATCACTAGGTATACTATCACACCATCATTTAATGACATGGATTTCAGTTTTCTTTTCTAATGAAATTCCACCCTGCTTTTGTGAAGCATTGACATTTTTTAACCAAGTACACATTTAATAAGTACAAAGATTTTGGGGCTAGCCAAAGACGGGTTTATTTTGGAAAGGACTTTATTTAGAACTTTAAAGGTAGACTTTAAATGTAGCTGAACTGGGACTCTCCTCCCAGTACATTAAACCTCTCCTGGCCGTAAATGGTCCCATTCCAACATCCTGTTTCATGACGAAACCTGTCTAACTACAGTAGAAAATTTCCATCCACAGCCACTTCTAGGGGCCTTTAGGAATGTAGTATTTTCCAATGTAGTGTCAAAACAGGCTAAATCAGTCAGGGGATCAATTAGAGGAAATGGGTTCAATCTGTTTTAAAAATCTCGGACGGTGGCTTGGAAAAATGCTAAAACAAATCGCTCCTTTCCTCACTAAAGTGGATGAATTTTAAGGGTTTGCACACACAGACACAGACACAACAGCAGGAAAATGATGATCCTCATATTTCTGGCGGATATGGTTCTATAAATCCAAATTGGCAAGTGAGGTATTTTAGAGTGTGTGGTGCAAAGGGAGCGAATGGTGACGATCAAACTATTTTCAACTCAACAGCTGTATTTAAAACTCTGAGGAACATGTCATTCCTGTATTCCTGGCCGGGTTACATCCAAGGGCAGCAGCCAGAGCCAAAGGAGTTACAGTTTGCATGCTTGCATAAATATGGACACACACACACACACACACACACGGGTGTCTGTTAAATCTGGCCTCATGTTCCAGCTGGTGTGTGGATTTTGTCATGACAACCTGGTGCAACCTCACAATACACAATATACACGTGCATGTTACAACTTGTTTTGTACAGTGTGCAGATTTCAGGTTATTTCCAATGTGACTTGGTTAAACTATAGAAACTTGGAGTTTAGAGGAATATAGGACTTGCTGCTACTTTAACAACTTTACTGTCCTATAGAGAGACACACAACCGAAGAGGTCTTCAGCAATTTCTTCAGAATTAATGTCCAGCCTCTCCCATTTGGAGATGCGTCATGCTCTCCACTGGTGCTCCAAGCCTCTCCACACTCAGGGTGACAAGCAAAATGTCAGGCTGCAGCAAACAAGGCCAGAGTTTAAGCTCTGCCACCCAACTAATTGACACCCACTCTAAACACAGCTAACATTATGAGAAACTTGGACGTAGGCCTTATTTCAAAAGCTGGGAATTCGACAGCTTTTCACCGTCAGCACTTGACAAATGCGACTTTATTTTCTTTACGGTTTTTTTTTTTTTTTGGTCCTTCCTTAATGGAGTTGTGTCAACAAACCCAACTGGGTAGCCTAATATACAGAAAAATGCTAATCATTAATGAAGGGAATAAAAGTAGGCATTGTGGAATTTAAACACAGACAAGGCACATATTATTATTACATTTACATCTTGATCTGTATTAGAATAACAGAAAAATCACTTTTATGATTTAGACCCTTCTTTTATTACCATTACAGACAGTCCTTTCAAATAAGGCCAGTTATATGACGAGGGAAACCCCTAATTTAATGTGATTTTCTAGCCGAGCATACTCTTTTCATTTGCTTTCTCATGGTTTTAAGTATTGCAAACATACACTAGTTCTGATCAGCTTTACTCAAAAGATTTTCTGATACATAGGCTGCCATACCCCTTCTTATTTCCTGGATATTTATTTGTTTTTCAAAAAAGGTCTTTTCAAGGCCGTCCTTTTATGGTATGTCTGCATGTATATGTGCATAGAGGAAGAGGAACGAACGCGTACTCCTGCAATGAATACTGTTGTGTTTGTTTGTATCCAGATAACTATGCGTGTGGCGGAGTCGCCGGCACATTGCCCTCGTGTTTAACGGGTCACATGTTTTTATGAAGGGTAATTAACCCATTAATGGATCTGGTGAAGGCTAATCCAACCGGTCTGCAGACATCAAACAGGAACTGCAGCTGGGTCTAGACAGGTGAAAGCTGGGCGTTCGGTAACCCAAGGAGGCCAAAAACATAATACTGACTACGCTGCAGCATGGACCTCTGCTTTAGTTCACAGTGTTTGTGCTTAACCTCCTTGTTCACTCCGAGTGTCCATTTCCACAACAAAAGCCTAACAGGTTGTATGTGATTATACGGATACGCCGCTGAGAAATGTGTAGTGAAATGCAACACTGACCGACTGGGTGATTGGGTCAGGTGTTGGTTTCCTGTTTGACAAAAGGGCATGAAATTAGGGAAAGTTTCCGAACAGAAATGACATTTTATTGAGAAAGCTGAAATTATCTTTTAGCTGAGAGCACAGCACCACTCCATAAAACAAATATATAATATAGTCGATACCAAGATTTGAATACATGCAGATGGTCAGGCAGAATTTCACCCAACTTTTTGGAGTCTTTGGACACATAAAAGTGAAGTTTAAAGCTACCAATGTTTCATGCGGTGTGACAGCTGAGCTGTCAAAAACGGCAACTTTTATCCTTCTCAATAAATTACAGATTTTTGCATCAGAGCTTTTGGGTGTGCGAGCAACTGGCTTTTTAGGGCAGTTGATGGAAATTCCCATAACAAGCCAGATAAGTAGAATTCTGAGAAAGCTGGAAAAGGGAGGCTGGAGATGTTGCCATGTCACATTAAGACCTTAGAGGTGTTAAAACTTTGTTCCACACATTCCCATGGGGACAGAGACGAGTGATTCATGCAGAGGACACGTATCGGCCTTGACAACGAACAAAGAGTCTCCTGAGACGGAAGCCTCTGCGTTTTACGTATTCACTGTTGCCAATGAAAGGAATCCCATAATTCAAGAAAATTGGACACAGTGATTGGTCACAGAAAATCTGGCCTTTTTGTCTTCTAGATACTCCTACAGATTGTTTTTTTTTTTTTTTTATTTTGAAAGTCAGAAAAGACCGTATTACTGAGTAGTCAACGTGTACTGGACATGTGCTTCTTAGTATTTTGGGAGTGTGTTCCTCAGCCTTGACACATTAGCTTTCAAACTGTCATGTGTACGAGCGGTTTGAAAACTTTCCTGCAGCCTTGAAATCTTAAAACCATCAGTACTGCAACTGTTGCTCCGAGGCACCGAGATTGTGGCGATTTTGATGAGGGGCCGGTTAAGTCCAGCGATGCAATCAGACCGATTTCCTGGTTGCGACAGGCACTTCTGAAGTGCACAAAAAAATACACCTCTACGTGTAAGCCAACAACTTCAAATGAATGCGACTCAATCAAAAGCTTCCACAAGCGCACAAACGCTATGGACAGGAAGACTCTCAGATGACAAGATGAACTCCTGCAGAGCGGACCACGCTGCTGTAACAGTTATTTATTCCTCTTTTCAATCCAAGGGTCCTTGTGTTTTAAATGGACGGCATGAAGGGGAACCGGCACTAAGGTCTGTCCTTGGAGGCACGGTCCAAATTCCAGAGAATCTTGGCAACTCCTCGGGATAGATGGGACCCTCATGGATATAAAACCCCCACAATGGATGAATAGGTAAACAGAAGGGTGTGAAAGAGTGATGGCGAAAAGAGAATGTTCACTCTCAGAGAGGCACAAAGAGGGAGGTGTGTGAGTGGGAGATGGGAGAGCGCCAGAGTGTTTGGGAGAGGAGAGGGGGTGAGGGCGAAGGCTCTGGAGGGAGAGTAAAAATGTTGTCTCCGGGCTTTTAGAGGGTGCTGTGTGTAGTGTTAACTCAATCAAAAGGTGAATTATACCTCCTGAGACACTCAGGTAACCTTTCATTATGGCCCTAATCCTTCTTAATAACAGAGCTGCAATGTCGGCAGTGGCCCATTAGACAGAGAACCACAGAGAGAGAGAGAGAGGGAGCCATTATTCCCCGCAGGCCTGTGGAAATGTGAACGAATAGCGCTCACTCACACACAGTCGCACTGACAGATGAAATCAATCACAAATCCGACTTGAGCGAGGAACGAGCGGCATACTCCTCCATAAGGAGACGGAGGTATTGGAGGAGAGTAAGTGTTTGTTTGTGTGGGGTCGGAGTTTGTCGTCCGGCAAAGACTCGAGACGGATTCTGTAAAGGAGCAAGTTCAGACCGACGGCCTCTCTGCAATTACTGAAAACTTGTGTTTTTCACCTTCAGCGTTTGTCCAAAAACACACTTTTTAGAGCGATGCAAAAAGTGGCATGTGCTAAATTAGGATTTCAGTACACATTATTAAAAAAAAAATATATATATATGCCATGGTGATTTATCCTTTATCTTTTGTTCGTTGAGTGTTCGGTGGGCACATCTAAGCATTAACTTTGGCTTTTTAGGAAAGAAAGCCCTGCTTTACTGCTTTAGAACAGCTTCTGTAACTTGCAAGAAAAGTGTTTTTTAAGATTTGCAGCGGGATAAATGTACATAATGATGAACTACTTACTTCTGTAACAGCAAGTATGAAGGCAGAAAATAAATCTCATATAAACCCGATAGCATATGTAGAAAGTGGAAACGTCTGTTTACACTTGTCACAATGTTTTTCAGCGAGGTGCCATAAAGTTCAATTCAATAACTGTTGTGCAGAAACATTTGAAGCAGTTATACAAGGCATTAATGCTTCAACGGCGAGAGAGAGAGAGAAAGGAAACTGCAACTTGTTGAAATGTGAAATGCTGCATTGGATGTATCCTTGTCGGGCATTTCCCAGCCGAATCAAGCTGCAAGCAACTTAAAAAAAAAAAGGCACTCGGCCCTTAAATGGGCAACAAAATGAGCAGCAGGATAGCATCTAATGAAAGCAGGTCTAAAGTAAATCAGCAGCCCGCATCCAGCTGCAATCAGGCCACTTCTGTACAAGTTGAGATGCTGTACGAGGGTTTATTGGCTGCGTGGACTAATCTTTCTCGGTGATGTAGTAGGAGGCTAAACGACGAGCTGCATAAACACAAACGGTCATCCTGGCAATTTAATGACGACTAACAACACACACGGCGTAAAGACACGGACTCATCTAAACTCTCCCACCTCAGCATGAACACGGACAGATGCAAAAAACAAAAAAAGCGTTCAAAGTGTTTAAAATCCTGACTTTTCCGGGGCTTTTCCCTCTCTGCGTGGCTGATGTGTCGGATACTCACCTGTACCACTCCAGGCCGTTCTCGTAGCCGCGGTCGAAGAAGTGCGGCTCCGCGCCCACGGCTCTGATGTCCGGATGCACCCGGAGGAACTCCAGCAGAGCCCGGGTGCCTCCTTTCTTCACCCCGACGATGAGCGCCTGCGGCAGCTTCCTGCTCCCCTCCCCGAGCGGACGGAGTTCACCTGCAAACCGCGGCGGCGCGACAAGATCCGGAGGCGGCAACGCGAGCGACTCCGCGCGCGGCCCCACCGCGGCCCGCGCCGCCGCCGCCGCCGGGCCGCTCCGTTCGTGCGCCAGTCTCTTGGTCCTCTGCGGGCTCAGGTCCAGGACGTGCCGCGCGGCCCGCCCGGGGGACGCGTCCGCCGCCGAGGGCGCGGTGGCGCAGCGGTCGGCGAGGCAGTTGAGGAGGACGAGAGATGTGAGGAGGGAGCACAGCATGACCGCCGCTCTCCTGGAGATGCCTCGGGACGGGGGTCCGGTCCTAAAAGCCATACCGGTCCCTGGGTGGTCGGTGCAGGAGCCGCAGCCATCCCAGGCACACGTTACTGAGTCTTCTTGCCATTAAGAAGCCGAGGAGTGGGTCTTCATCCACGGGGCGCTGTGGGGTGACACCTGTCTCCTCCAATAAAAAAGTGCCAAATGCTACCTGCTGCGCACAGGTGAGGAAGCCAAAACTGACCGGAAATAGCCGAAGCGGCGGCCCACAGGTGTTTCCAGAGAGTCTACAACGACTTGACCCCTCAGGTAGGAAAGTCTCTTCTATCCTCGCTCTCCGTGCAGGAGGATGCCACCGCGAGCCCCCCGGACGTACCAGCCGCACGTGTGTGTTGTAAACTTGTCTCGCACCGCCGGCGATGCTTGACTGGCACCTCTCTGGCCAATGAGGTGAAGAGCGACGCGGCCGGGAGCCAATGAGCTTCCAGGTGGGAGGGGTTCACCGGCGCAGGACACCTCGGCCAAATGAGAGGGAATTTTCGTGCACAATATCAACTCGAACGAAATGCTGCTGCATAGACACGAGAATACGCACCGCAACAAAGACCAAAGACGCACGACTCAAGCAGGCAAATGTACACACTTCGATGCATTTATTTAAGCCTTTATTTAAATTGTAGTATTCGAATCAGCACGTCTTTTCAATGGAGACCTGCGCACAAAATGGACATAGACCAACACACTGAAATTCAGCACAGCACAGAAGGCAATACATAGAAATATACTGAATGCCAAAACTCATACATGCTTAGACTCTCTAAAAACCAAATACACACACACACACACACAAATAGAGAAGTTTGTTTAGTGCATCTTCCCTTTAATGCTCCCACTGCATAACAGCATGTTTTGAGATCCACAAATTATTCCTCAGATCCTTCGACAACACGCGATAGACCATTTCTCCGTCACTGACAGCGCCCACATGCAGCTGAAGCCAGGCCACCAAAGGAGATGGCCTCCTGCACGTTTTTCTTTTATGACACACAAGAAGAAAAGGAAAAAAAAAAGTGAAATAATGATAACGGGGCACATTATTTCTTTACAAGTGAACAAGAACACAACCGAATGTTTCACATCTGCTCCTGCCTGTTTTGGGGTATTAGCATGAGAATGTGCAGGCAGTGCTTCAATGCTGCTCGAGAAAGAGGATGGAGACCTCAACACTGGGCTGCATTGCCAGTGCCAGATGTCACCCCATGTTGTCGAAACAATACAAGGGGGTATCCCGCATTTAACAAGTCACACCCCTGTGCCTTTTTTCTGTCTTTCTTACACTGGAGAGATGAGCAACCCCCCTCAAACCAACTGTGGTGACACGCAGCGTTCCCCCACAGAGGTCAAATGGCTTCACACTCCTTCCTATCATAGACGAATACTGCAAAAAAAAAAACGAAACATCATGTTCTCTTTCTTTTCATGATAAATTGCGGGCTGAAACTTAATAGTATGGCTGTTCGCACACTTCATATGTATTTTGTGTATTTTCACAGTTATGAAAGAACAGTAACTAAACAGAGCTTCCCAAACTGTTGGTCTGGACCCCTTAAAGAGGCCACAAGTTAAATCTGAGAAGTCGGACATGATTAATGTGAAAGGAGAGAATCCAAAACAAATGTCTTGCACACAAAATAGTGTTTATTTTTTGTCTGACTTCTCCAGTCATTATGGGTAGTTTTACCCAGTGGTGGAGGAAGTACTCAGATCTTTTACTTTAAAAATATAACGTATTAAAAATACAGTGTTACAAGTCCTGCATTCAAAATCTCACAAGTGAAAAGTATCAAAGTTATCATTATGCAGATTGGCCACTTTCCGAGTGTTATATTGTTGCACATATATTATTTCCTTAAGTTAAGGTATAAATTATGCAGTAGAAAACTATTCCTTTAAAGTCCTGCCTTGAATGTACTATTAGTAAAATGTACTCAAAGTTTAAAACACTTGTAATGCAGAAAACTGGCCCCGGTGAGTTTTATACTATTATTTATTACATTATCGGATTATTATTATTGACGCACTGAAGCAGTGACTGATGTGTAAGCAGCATTTTAATGTTGAAGTTGGTTGAGATGGAGCTACTTTAAATTCTGTTGGGTAGTTTCAGCTTTCAGCAATGTATCATATTTCATCAAATAATCGTCTGTTTTGACTAAAAACGTTAATGTAACTGGTTGGGAAAATGATTTAAGATGCAACAATCTGAGAAGGCAAAGCCACTGCTCACGACTCAGACATATTATATTTGTGACTTGGGACCGCTGAAGTCCAGTGATTAGTCTAATAGCGCTGTTGTGATCAGCGGCGTCTGAGTAGGTACTCCCATTTCCAGTCGGGTTTAATGTTTGTGCAGCGACACATAGTTCCTTTAAAAAAAAATAACAAAACAGCATAGTGTGTAATTACACACCCAGACATTGGTGCCTTTAGAAAAATGTGCAAGCAGTCTAGCAGGCATGTAAAAACGTAATTCGGCTTTCATCTTCTCCGTTTATCCAAATTGCAGCACTATGGTTACACTGACGTAGCCTTTTTGGAATCTTGGATGCGGAGTTGGGGTTTTAAGTTTAAAGGGCGCACAAACAAGTACATTTTTTTACACTTTGGGTATAGTTCTTGCATTTACTTTGCATGTTGAATGAATTCTCAGGGCGTGCCATGGGAAAGCAAACATGTTCCAAGGCGACGCCAAATAAGGAACGGCTGAATTATCTGCATCAGATTGTTGTTTCACAGAAACGTAGAAACCTTACGTAGACTCGTGCATTAGCTCTCTCCAATGCACCGTCAACAGTGAGAATATAGTCATGCAGAAACGGTTTCCATTGCTGAGCTGGCCAAGTAGTTAGACTGTGTATCTCAGCCATGCACATAATCTCTAGACAGGTTTATGAACTGAGGTTTGGGAGCTGTCCGTTTGGAGGAGACATCTTTACTGCCAATATTATGGCTTTACGTTTCTCGACCTGAAATCTGTGGCGATAAAATTCAGCTTTTTCTTTTCTTCGGGAACAATATTCATTTTTAGTATTGTCAACCAGCCTGTTTTAACGCCATATATGTTGAATAAGTTGCTAAAATCTATGCTGGATTTTGAAAGGTTGTCAAAAACAAAATAAAGAGGGTACAATCCTCCATGGGGCAATGGTTAGAAACAGACACAGCTACTAAAAAAAGGAGAAAAGAGAGATTTACGCATGGAAACTCTATGTATGTAATTTACGACATGCTCCATGCCCCGAACTAAGATCAGCGTCACAAATTTCCACACAAGCCGAGCAGCCCCTTGACTTCAGAAGTTCCTCCCCTAAAACCATCTCATTTTGACTTAAACTGAAACGGCATCGCCCACTTAGGTACATTAGTAAGAACGTAACAAAACTACAAATATACAGTACAATATCTACCACCCAGATGGCTGTAAAATAATTCAAAACCTACTCTATATTTAGTAAGAGAGTTTTTAAAATGCAACACGCATAGAGAAAAGACAGAATACAGAAACAACAACAACTTGTTTATGATACTACAGAATTCGTGCAAATTTCAAACCCTGCACTTGCACACGTGTAGATGGTGTGTGAGCAATGACGCAGTGTTTTACTGAAATAGGGTGTTGTTGCTTTTTTCGCCGTGAGAGGAAATGTACTCCTTCTATATACACAGCTGTTGGCCATTCATCGAGACCGGGCTCTTCTGCTTCACTGGCAGGCCGCGCGCCGAACAGGAAGGGTTCTCTATTGAGCACGGAAACCCAAATAAATTGTCCTCTTAATCAGATTAATGCTCATCTGAAGTGGGCTGTTTCTCTAAATAGTCTCCAACTGTCAACATACAACCAATTTGAATTAAGCACACAAGCGATTACACCCCATTCATCAGCGCTTTATCTAGATTTTTGTTTGCTGATGTTTGCCACAAGCAGAGGCAGCGGAGGAGATGGCACATAAATCCATGGAGGCGAATGAATTCAGGACTGTTCATCAACCTTCCCGTGTGGTATGTGTCATGCCAAAGCATGTGCTGTCGCATCTGAAAGGAGTCTCGCTGTGTTACATTTTGTGTCACATTCCTTCCTCCAAGAGGCAGCAGGATGCAGCTGATTATGAGAGAGGCAGGCGCCATTCGAGCTGGAAGGCGGTGTGGCTGTACCTCCATCTCTGTAGGCCAGTAATCAGGTTTAAAGACAAGCTGGTGTGGGTGCAGAAAGGTTAATGGCACATATGGCTGGCTATGTTGCATCGCAAACAGGACAATGATCATTCAAGGTAATCTCCAAATGCACTTGGCACTAGGAACATAATGCCATGGTGACTTTGAGTCAAGCTAAATTATAAGAAACAACCTTTAAATGCTCAACATGAGAACATTTTACCAGGGAGCTAAAAATCTGGATTGTTTTTCCACAAGATACATATTCAACACTTAAAACCCTTGAAAGGTTGGTGTCAAATCTTGCTTATTTATTTCATGACCAAATAAGCGACAATCGGAGGTAAACATCGGATGAAAACACATCCTAAAGGTATGATTTCTCAAAACCTATCTGCTTCCTCAGGACTGTGTGGCAGTGGCCTCACAACCAAGCAAGCATCCCCAGCAACCATCCCCAACAAACAAGGCTAAATCCTGATTGGTGCACAGAAGATTGGGGTGTCAATTTTTCATCCGATCGCTGCCCACTTCAAACCAGTGAGAAGAGCAAAGACAAAAACACAAATACAGAAATCTCTCATGTAAAAATAACCAAAACTGTTCAAAGTCTGGCAGAAAATTGTGTTCATGAAAGCCTCATCAGTCTGAGTATTTAGATTAATATGATTTCGGGCGCCATTTTTCATGCTGAAGGCATCATTAAATGCCTTTCGCTCCTTATTCACAGCCTCAGCCCTCAGCATTGCCCTCGTAACCATCTGCAGGAAGAGATGATAACATCATTAGAGCCACAAAGTCTAGGAGCAAACGCGCTACATGTTGACCTTTTGACCCTGCTTTGTGCCTGGGACGAGGCCAAAACATTGAGATGGTGTTGGGTGATACGGGATTGATATTGCCGTCCAAATGACCAGCGCAGATGATGCGTCACGTGTGAGCCAATTAGGGCCCTGTTGGACGGCGTGCTGTGTTCATTAAAAAGCAATATGTGGAAGCCTGATCCGCCATTTCCTGCAGATAAGTATCTGCTCATACATCCAAAGACGACAGCTAGGCTGCGGGTTGTTTTAGCCACCACAGAGCAGGGGAATCACAAAGCACAGATCCTCCAACTGTGAGTTTGAATTAACCGTGTCGCTAACTGAGCCTGAAAGTTAGGGCCTAGATATCTGGCCAGGATATCTTCATGCTGTTTGCTGTCATAATGCGATGATGCGGCCCAAGCAGAATCGATTAAAGCAATCATTTGTTGAATCAGGTGTTTATCTGCCTGGCTGCAGTGACGGTATGACGTTTCTGTGGCGCTTTGTGTCCCGCTGGGTAGCCTGATGTAGGACTGCACATGCAGAGCAGCAGCAGTCTTTATTTTGGCAAATGAGCACGGTTCATGTCAAATCACGGACACGATGCAGCATCAGAAACCATATGGAATTTGTATTAGTTACATGCTGCATGTGTGATGTTGTGGTTTCAAGGCATGTTGCACAGCCACAACTGGGATTTAAATCATGTCTTTGATGACATCATAGCACTCAGACCCATTTAAAGCACCTTTTGTGCGAGTGTGACGCTGCACAGTTAGTACACCTCGCACACCAGCAATATCACGTCGTCCCTCGCACCTGTTTTCTTTTAAAGCCATATCAATCCCAGCCATGACACCTCAAACCTCTCTGCATAAACGAGCCCTGTGTGGTCCTCGGGCCCACAGTGAGGTGCGAGTCAGCCGCGGCTTCGACACTGACGGACATGCGAGAGCCGGAATGTCGTCCAAGACAAACAGGACCTTCAGTTTGTGTGATTATTGTGCATAGTTAGAGACATTCTCAGAGAAAGCAAAGCCGCGGATGAAGCGGGCAGCTGCTGTCAGAGTCGGGGGAAACCTGACGGCGTGCAGCATGATGTATGGGTGGAGACTGTTTTTGGAGATCCTGCCCCCCCCCATTCCCATAAATGAACTCCCTAAAGGGTATATGAGGGGAGATGCAGCGATAGACAAGACTGCAGTGCTGGATATGGCGGATATTTCCTTACCTCTGGAGAGGGCTCCATTGCTAATGACAAATGGATGGTTGATGTGCCTGGAAAAAGATTGATCTCCTTGAATTTTACCCCGCAGGCACTCCATCTTCTCCTGTGCCATCTATGAGGCGTGCCGTGATATGAACTCAACCCTTTTACTGTCAGATTTAAGACGTTGTTTTGTTCTCAGGTGCGCCCAGGCTGGAAGCCACACGCTCTGAAAACACCAGGGATTGGTCCTCCCCCCGTCAACGAGGTCATGACAACTGGGATGACTGGCAGAGAGAGCGTCGTCTGTGAGCATGTTTGGGGTGATGCGTAAAGGGCTCGCATTGCATCTGATCACCACCAGATATCCTGAAGGGGCACAAGGAAGACTAATACACTATGCAGTCTGTTAGCCGCGCTGATAACTGCAAAGTAATTCTCTGGGTCTAAAATCAGTTTAACATTTTTATCTGATTTAATGATTAAAACAATAACTGGAAGGAAACTGTATTGAGCCACATCAGATCTGATTAAATTAGAACGTGGAGGTAAGTATGTCTAAATATTTCATGTGACCACAAATCCATTTTGAATTACATCGTTGAACAGGGCTGAGTAGGAAATTATGTTCTGAGGTGATTTTTCTCTGTCAACTGGACAGTAAACTCGCCATCGCTCACGGATTTCTTCATCCTTCATGCTAACCTCTCGCCCCTCCGTGGCAACATTTACATCGGAGGAGATCTCGCCTGCTCACATGGAAAATGTGTAATGAAGACTATTAATGTCAGTGGCGCTTCTTAAAATAATCCCAGCCCTTATTTCCATTTACCGACTCCCTTTTTGTTTTTCAGACACGTCAGAAGTCTAATTAAATCTCTGCCTTGCGTGACTCGTTAATACCAGCTGAAGTGTTGAAGATGCCTTGTTAGCTGCGGCGTGTTATCAAAAGGCACTGACAGGGCTGTGTTTGCGTGTGGCTACCGCTGTGTGTCCTTTTCTAACCGCTTTGCCGTCACTGCTTCAAAATGATTGTTTTGGCTTGACAAATATAGCAACTGTTGTCTGTCAGAGTTCTATTAAAGTATTGCAGCTTAAAGTAGCTCCTAACATGTCAGACCTTTAGTTATGTTGGGTATGAAATCTCTATAATTGCTCCATTTTTAAGAAGTCGTCACCGTGCAAAAGGACTACTTTACCTAAAAACAGGTTTGAGGTAAGGGGGTTGGAAACAGTGTTTTAAGCGTGGTGCCAATTAGCTACCTCAGACTTCAGCTGCATGTTAGAACATGAGACTCAGGAAGCCACTTGACGCAGCATTGTCATTTACATTCCTGCAGACGTGTGTGGTTTCCAAAAGTCACGAGAAATTATGCATACTTACCTAAAATGCCAAGGCATGGCATCATTCATGTTAGAAAAGTCTCCTACATTCAAAAGCAAGTGCTAATATGAAATATGAATGATCTTTCCCATTTAAAATCTAATTCAATCCATAATAAAATGCATATGCGGAACACTTCAGGGAATAGCATTATAATCACAATGTTAGGGGCCCACAGCAGACACATTTGTAAGTGAATGGTGAAGATGGAAACAGCAGAGGTGAGTCCAAAACACTTTCAAACTGACAAACCCAGGATGTAACAGGTGCATTTTTAGCCTCCAAACCGAAGCTGAGATAACCCGATGATGTCATTATTTCTTAAAGACTTGACAAAGCTCCTCCAGAGCTGCAGGAAACGTTACACAACTGTTCCCGAGTTCCCCCATTAAAACCTGGAACACGGTGAAGAGATGCATCATCCATCACAGTAAACATGTCTTGAAATCCAGCAAACCTATCCCATTCATAGTGCCGCTACGAACGTTTGAAAATGCCGATGACCAATGTGCAAACTTCAAATGCAATAATCAGTCAAAGCAGTATATTCCGTTTGGATTTGAGGCTCTTTTGTCTTTTAGGCTGGGCCAGCATAGCCTTCAACTGTGGAAGTACGTCTTAAATGTCTATCTTTACAACAAAGTCACTCAAAGTTAATCACTGCAGAGTAAGTAAAGCCATCAAAGCCGTAAACGTTGCTCAACTGTTAGAGTTGTAACTACCCTGGGTGCTGCTGAAGTCAGGTGGACCCTTCACTGAGTGTAACTGCTAAAGCTATTAAGGGATGAGAGTCCCTGTGCTGCAGAACATTAACAGAGATCCATCAGCACCCATGTGGATGCAAACAAATAGTGTACACACAGACGGGCGCATATACACAGCCACATATGCTGGGAAGCTGACACACAGACATATTTATGCACAGTTATACACATGGAGACACCCAGGCGCACTGATCGCACAGCCGAGGCAGATGTGACTGCTCTGACAATCGAAACAGAATCACATCTGGGCTGACAGTTAGGTATGTGTGTGTTTCCCAGGAGTTTTCCTCTTTATACCACAAATGCACTGCTCTCTCCACCCACACAGGCTGAAGACGTCGCACCGGCGTGCCATGCTTAAATTTTCAAATACATTTTCATCCAGTTCTCAACCTGGTCAGTACAATACACACACACCTTAAAACAAAGCTCTACATCTGTCCGTAAACGTAGAGGTCCCTTCTCGCTCTGATGAGCTGCCAAAGGCGGGCCAATGAGAATAAAACATGGTGCCGTAACGTAGCCTGTCATATCACTTTTGCCGCTCGTAGCATGACAGAGTGGTAAAATGAAAGTCTGGCCAAGGTTGCATCAACTCCCCTTCATACTTAATGAGTATGGGGAATGCAGATGCATGAGAGGAATCAGTCCCATTACTATGAAAGGCTTATTGTTGCGCTGATTTAGATACTTATCACCTAGGAACAAGAAGTGAAATGGATATCAATGTCATGGAAGTTTTCAGATTAGCCTCCCAAATCAGCTCTTTTTAACTGACACACTAGACCTGTGAGGAGTGAAAGTCTATTTCACATGCTGTCATTTAATGGGAAAGAAATCCAAGGTTACTGAGCTTCCTGCTACTGCCACCCACCACCACCACCACAAAAACAACCTAATTTTGATGTACAGATAGGAGAGATAGGGCCAACACTTCTGCCGCCACAATTTGACACAACTAATTTCAAACTGGTCTTTCTTGGAAACCTGGAATATGTTACCTTTGCCAGAACACAATAATAATGGAGGAGCATCAATCAAACAGGCCCTGTGCATACATTGTGTAATAAAGCTTATCTCTGGGTGACACCGTCTGTCTGACTCGGTCTGCCAGCCAGAACGAAACTATATGCGAGCGCTGCCATGAGGCGCTGGTTAACACTGCATAAATGTGCAGTTTAAGAGTCAATGACATTTTAATAAGCTAAAGCTGACAGCTTACGGCTCGCACACAAACACCCAGTTGTTTCCAGAGTCCCAGAATCGAAAAATAGACAAGCTAGGAGTCCATGTCTGCACAGAGTCACTCTGTGAGAAAGAATGCTGTTTCTTTGAATATGTATACCCCCCTCAGCTGTCATCACACACCCCGCCCCCTCCAAATTGTCAGACATTGGTGTGTTCCCTCCACCCCCCCCCATCACATGTTTCTATAATTTTTTCCAGGCGTTAACAGGATTCAGCTGCTTGTGAACTGCTTTGGCTCTCATCTCCACTTTCCATATTATTTAGAAGGGGCCTTTTTGTTGATGTATGGTGGCGAGCTTGTTTTGCCGACTGTTCTCACCGGCACCTCTCAAAGTCCTCATTGTGTTCAGACGGAGGCAACGTGATGTCATGCCTCCCCAAACACCTGGGAAATTCTACAGTCTATGTCAGAGTCTGTTTGGGGGAGGCTTTTCATAGGCGCCTTGCATTCCCGGTGCGCTTTGCTAGCCATGATTAATGTGGCCAGAGGTTGAGCTAATATAATTCCTACATTTACATAAACTGATTATGTCACAACAGAAATTACATTAGTCTTGAAATGACGCTGAAATATGTCATATTCCTTTGTGAAATATCCCACAAGTCCACTAAACTCTTTATGTATTTATCTCACAAAGACCCGGGCAGCGTGATCCAAAGTCGAGCACCTTGTTATTTCATGCCTCGGCTTCCACTCCACCGTGTCAATCAAAAGTAATGTCTGCTATCATTGCGTCACAGTCACAGACAGCCACCCGTTTCATGACAGAGGTCAACAGGCAGCACTATGGAGGCTGGAAAAACATCAGCTTCACAAACACGCACATTTTTCCATTCTTTAAGCAACGCCAATTAGGTCTCTTCACTCTTTAGGGCGTTTTGGGATCCCACTGCAGTTGGCGCTGTCCCACTTTTAGTCCCCTCGTCTTTCGGAAAAAATGCCCTTCTGCGTCAGTAAAGCCAAAAACTGCAACACACATGCTGTAGCCTTTCTTCTTCATTTGGAGCCCCATTAGATCCTGTTTTTGGAAGCCCATGTTTACCCGCTGGCACCTAATGTATCACATTTAGCATAGCCTTTCACCTCTCGACACCCGGCCTACAGAGGAATGTGGAGATGGATACAGGCAGAATGAGGGCTAATGTGCATGATCCTCTGAATGTGGACTGTCGCTCATTGTCACTGTGGTTTGGGCATTCTTGGCGTTAGAAAGATCACTGTGAGGACATGGCTCATTGGACTCCAAACGTTTGTAGTCCTGCACCCTCCCTTTGTAATGACTGAACCCAGAGTGAGCTCAGAGTAAAGTCAACATGATAGATCTCAGCTGGTTCTTGATGCATGTAGTGACAATAAAAATGCAATATCTGACATAAATAAGGCAGTAAAGCACAGAATAATGCTTCCAATGTGTCTTTTTACTCTATTTCATGCCGTTTCAGAGGCTACAAATCAACAGGGAAACAGTCATAACTTAAAGGAAAACTCCTGTATTTTTAACCTATTTTTTTACAAAGCTTGGGGTCTAAATGACTAAAACTTACCAAAGGTTTTGGAATTGGTTCAGTCGGCATCCGCAAACGGGCTTCAATGGCTGCAACGTAATCCTTTGGGGCAACTGCGCTTGTGAAAAGTGCGTCCGAAAGATCCTTCTTGTTTAACCAGAAACAGAACGCCTCGGTCAAGGAAAGGTCTCGCTCTGAAATATCGCAAGAGGTTGACTTGTTGCAGGCAGACAACAGTGGAAACACGAGTCAAATTTGGAGGGAAGAGTTTGGGGTGCAAGTGCCCCAAAGGATTACATTGCAGCCATTGCATGGCCAGTAATGGTACTAGTAATTTTCACCCTAAAATTGATTAAAAAAAAATAGGGTCCAGGTTTAAAAATACCGGAGCTTCCCTTTAAACAATGTTATGGAAATTTGAACTCATCTAGACAAATCATTGGTTACTCAACAGTCATTCGTCTGTTTATGCACGTGTTTTATGTCCACCACGGATTAAATGCAGGCTTGCTGAGATCTCATTAGGTGACAGTCAGTCCGGTGATAAGCTGCAGTCAGACAGGATGAATCCGTGTCTCGCCTGCAGGCCTTAGACACCACACCCAGCCTGAAGCCTGGGGGCGCACACAGACACATACACAATGACACGCAAGCATATGTGAACCTTTGCACATGAGCATACGTATAGAGTGCACACCACATCCTAAGCTGTCACAGTGTTCACAGCTGATTTACCGTCTTGCCTTTAAAAACTGGAGCTGCCATGTACTTACTGAGCAGGACAGAGGAAAGATAAGGCTTTATGCTTTTAGGATGGTCGTGTATCACCTCTGAGGGATGCACTATAACGTCTAATTACTGCATGCTATATTCTCCTGCCAGGGTGTACTATTTGTACTGTTGATTACGCTGCTGCTGAAGACAGGGTGGCACACGTCATTTTGACACATGAAGCAATTCTGCCTGCATTCTGCAGTTTGAAACTGTGCCACTTAGGAGACGCTTTTAGCTTTGATAATAACTTATTTTGACAACTCATTCACTCAAGTAGCGACAGAGACTGCAACGCACAACATCCTGCCTCACATCACATACAGTATGTGTGGAATTGCTTTGTAATGTCAAATGGCCTCTCAGATCCAAAGGTGTCTAAGCTGTCTAAATTCTTTGTTACATTTACAACCATGGATGTTTGCGTCCGTCCGTCAGTTGATCGGTCCAACGCTTTGACCTCTAGAGCCGCCATGAGGTTCACATTTGTGATTTTTAGTGAAGTGTCCGGACAACTATTGGATGAATTTCTATGATATTAGCTACAGACAGGACAAATAGATAAATAACTTTGGTGATCTCTGACTCCTCATTTAATGTCATCATCAGGACAAAACCTTACCTGCAAGAAGCTGTACTTTGTGTTTAGTGCTAATTTAATGTTAGCATGCTAACACACTAAACTAGGATGGGGAATATGGTAGTTGTAAGCTAAAAGCTATTTAATTAACATGCATCAACATTTGTCATACCCACTATGTTTGGTTTAAAAGTGAATGTTATAACTTCACACCAAGTCATTATAACTATGTGGAGCACGAACTGCCAACATTTAAACCGTTGATTATATATAGAATTATAGGCCCTTTCTTACATGATGGGATAAAACATGCATGTTGGGGGATGGACTTATCCGAAGCCAAAGGACGGGTTTTAGTGCACATTCATGTGTAATGTTTGAAATACACTATGTACACTATGGATATATTTTCTTTTTAGCTGAGGTTTACATTGTGCCCTCGCCATATAACAGTTTACATTACACTTAAATCAATCTTTATTACTTGCACGAGTGTGCAGTGGTGCAGACAGATGGAACATCTCCAAATGCTGCAATATGGCAACTTCTAGGGATGTCAGTTCTCCCTAAACAAACCTGAAGGCTTTCCACTGGGGCTGCCTTGTGTCATGCACAGCTCTAACTCATCAATGTCAACACAAAATGCCTCTCCTCTCCTCTCCTCTCGTTTTCTCTCCTCTCCTCTTGTTTTCTCTCCTCTCCACTTGTTTTCTCTCCTATCCTCTCTTCTTGTTTTCTCTCCTCTCCTCTCTATTTACAAGTCACGTATTAGGACATAACATTGACCCAGACACATTTTTTCGTGCCAACCCAGTGTATTGAGCCAACTAATCTCTGACATGCCAAATGAGTACCTGCTTGGCTAACCTTTGATCTGTTGGGGTTAGGACACGCACTGGTCCAATTTCATTCAAGCTTTTATGAGCGGGCAACAACGTGCTCTTTCAAAACCGCCGGGACTTAAGCTTTTTTTTTCTCAGACAGAACCCTGAAGTATTACGGATTAGGCGCAAGGGGGGGAAATTGAGTTGGCCAGTTTTTATTAATGTACAGCCACACTTTGGCTTGTTACATGGTTTAATTCTAACCCCTGGCCCTTGAGGACCCTAAAAACCTACCACAGCCACTGCTAGTATTTCAGCCACGCTGTTTGAGGTTAATGATTTTTTGGCATAAAGGGAACCGTTTTGACTGTGAAATTAAGTTGTTAGATACAGCCTTGCACGATGGAATTATCCACTGTGTTGTCGAATAATTGCGATTATGCTTTGGTCAGCTCGAAGATCATTTTGAGGTTTGAGGTTTAGCATTTTTGCTGACGTGAGGCGTCTAGCATTTCAAAAATATGTTGGACCTAGATTTGAGTTGGCCAGTTTATGATCAAATATTTATATGATGATTTATATGATCAAATATATTTCATATTTCATTTCTAATATTGGTATGCTTGGATTCTTTCAGCAGACCGTGCTGTGGGCCGTACATACCTCCATGTCTTTGTGTTTTTCTGCAGAAGCAAGCAGCAAACACTTTCAGACCTCTGGTTAGGAGCCCCCTGGGAACACTGAGCTGTATTGGACAGAAAACTGATGAAACCTCCGTTCCTTGACAGCCCAGTGTTTAGGCGTCATTTAAAGACGTGTGTGTGTGTGTGTGTGTGTGTGTGTATGTGTGTGCAGCAAGTGTATGGATAACTGCTCATTGGGGTCTTATAGTCAGACTGGGGAGGACTGATTCTAATAAAAAAACCTCTCCATCCTCGCTGCTCGCCATTTCAAGCCACCGCTGCTTAGCCGGTCACATTGGCAGAGATTTAAGAAAGAAGCTGAGAAGATCCAACGGACCAATTTCATTTCAAAACTCAATCCACCAGTGCGTGGGATTTGCATAGCTAATTGGGGGCTGTCTTACCCTCTTTTTCTGTCTCCCCTCCTCTCCTTCTCTTCTCCTCTGCTGAGCTTGGCTTTGTACTGACAGCAAAGGGAGGCTGAGCCCCACGCAAAGACCTCCGAACCGGGCTTATCTGGCTAAATGAAACACCATGTTTCTAATGTAAACTGTTTTGTAGCACATCCCCGGGCCTCAGTGTCAGCTCAGGCTGCCTCGAAGTAAGTGTGGAGAAATTCTAGGACTTATGGTTGGCCTACTTTTACTTTCACAGCAAGAGGAGGTTGTTGTCCTTTATGCCTTTATTTAGCTTGTGTACTGCTATTCTCCTAGCGTGCTGAATAGTGTAAAGATTAGTGGTGTACAGTAGATTAGGGTATGTTACCCTCCATCTAGCTACAAAGGGTGATTACGAGACATCAGAGACTTTGAGTTGTTTTTAATGCAGCCGACAGTCTTTCTCACCCTCAGAGAGATGTGAGATTGTTTTAAAACTTGTAGTGGCCATTCCACTTTGCGCTCTCTTGCTATTTCCCCTTTTCCTCTCTTTCTTTGCCTCCGTCTCAACCACTCATTCTGTCTCCTCCTCGCCTCCCCTCGTATCTCAGAGGCTGCATGCTATTGGAGAGGGGTATTAAAACACAAGGAGTCACAGGAGGCCGGTTAAAATCAGCATACGCGATGAAATGCATTGTTCTTTGTCAATGACTGGGGGATAGCGAGGGAGGGGCGAGATGCGACAGAGAAATGGAGACGGACACAGAAAGTGATGGGAAAGGGTGGGGAGAAAACCACAGTATCACTCCATATAAGGCCCTTTTTTCCCCTGCAGAGCTTTACACCTAATTACCCCTAAGTGCTCTTTGGAACGGATGTGAGGCAGGGGTCTCATAATCATAATAGAAATAATAACAGTCTGATGCATATGTAAATGATCAGAGGGAAGAATGATATTGTGGACTGAGTGGAAATGGATAATGTGGGTTCAGGAGTTCAGCAGGAGCATTAGAAAATAAAAATGTCTGCGTGCTTATACTGCAACTACCATTCCAGATGAGCGATGGCTTTCCTACTGGTTTTCAGTACTGTGTTCTTGTCTAATGACACTTTAATGATTCTAGGATTAGATGGAGATAAATATTTACCTTAATCTATTCCTCCGTCTTAACAGAAATCAGACAGAAATTCGTAAGAGCTGTGGGGCCTCTGTGAATGTCTCCATCACGGCAATAACCTATAATGAACATAGCCGCTTTAAGGTACTTCACTTTGAGGTTTGTTGTCTCCATGTCTGCCCCCCCTCCTCTTTGTCCTTTTCCTTTTCGGCGTCAGCCCCTTCAATGCCCCTCTGATTCGCTCGTGTCGCTGAGAGACTTTACAATTTGTGTTTTCTTAATCATGTGCAAATGAGCCCCTCGTCGCCGATAAAATCCTAAAATCCCCCCGGCTTCCACCGCCCCATCCAGCCGCGGACGGGGCTCGACTGAGCGCCACTGGAAAACTCTGCCTCACCGTCACCATTTATTTTCACTACGTGCGAGGAAAATATGCTCTGTTTGTGTTTGTGGACGTGTTAAAGGCCCACAACGTTTGGGTTGTAAACCCTCTTCTCTAGGCTGTTAATTCCAAGTTCAACATGGTCTGTTTTGCTACATGTGTACGTATCCTGCAGCAGAGTTTGTACAGTGGCTGCGAGCCGCTGCGCTGGTTTCTGTGTGGGCCTCCCCTTTCGCTGTCTCACACATCAGAACTGTTTCATGGTGAGGCAGATCGGCTGAAATAAATCACAGACGGTTTTAATCAGAGTGAGGCAGTGCAGGCCGGGCCTATAAATGATGGGCCAAACTTAGTTCAACTTCCTCCTCTCCTCTCCCTTCGTCTCCATCTGTCTCCATTCTTTTGCCTCCTCCTCCGTTCCTATCTCAGTTTCTCTCGCTCACTATCTCTCTGTGTCCTTGACTGCGGGGCTCCTCCTGTAAACAAGCCCGGGAATCACATTTTGGCATTCCAGAAACAACTCTGGATTTGATTTTACAGCCCAGTGAAAGCCGAGTAGTAAATCAGCAGGCCAAGGAACCCTCCTTTATTCTTTTTTATTTCTTCTTCTCAGTGGGCACCTCTGACAGAATTTAGGACTCCCTTGAGCCACAAACAAATATGGAAACGGGCCCACTTTAAAAGAAATAAAGCAGAGAACGGGCGACGTGTGATGAGCGTGTTTACAGAGCCGAGACGCCGCTGTGGGTGTCCTGTCTTAGTGAGGAATGCCAACACACACCAGCTACTGTCTCTCTTCCTTTATGTACATCTCTCTCTCACACGAACACCCACACACACACACAAACTGGCAGACCTGACTAGATGTATGGTAAACCTGTCACTAAAACGGAGGCATTGGATTCATCAGAAAAGAAAAATCAATAGCGGGATATTCTCCACTCTACCAGTGTCCCATTAATCTGCTGGTAGATTAAAATGTCACAGAGTGGCAGGCGAGAGTCGTGGCAGAGCTGTTTTTCATGCAGCTCTATGGCCCAGACAGTAATTGCATGCGCTAATCAATCAAAGGGATGTGCACGATTGTCATTTTCCATTACAAAGACAACAGGTTATGACACCCTGTCAACTTTTACTGGAGAAATGTGTGTTAATGACTTGTCAGTAACTGGCTGCGGTGGCTGTGACGCGCAGGGATTTGAATGGGAGACATGCAGAAATCCTCAGTTGCAGGCTTATTTACCTTCGAGGAAACCGGATACAATGGAGTAGCCAGAAATCAGACTCTCTTCCTCCTGATTAACTCATCTTCTGACTCATTGTTAAACATCTTCTGGCAAAGTGAGATCCTCGCTGAGCACATTTGTAAACTACGGTCTGATTGGAAGGCTCGGCAGACGGGGAAACCATCAGGGGGATTCTCAGCGTGGTTTCAGATGAGCTAAATAAACGGATGTGACTCTGCTCATTATGCCAGTAGCTCTCCTTCTGAGGAAAGAAAACGCAGCCACACTCACAGACAATCGTAGCCGTATTAATATGCTCACCCACATGCAAACAGTATTTTTGGGTGTATGAGCTTGATGCTGCTAAGTGATAAATGTAGCAAGTGCCTTACAAAGACTGGATGACAAAGTTAATTTGGCCCCAGCAGACACGTCAGACCGACGACGTTCCATTTTACTGCCACTGCCCCACAAAGGCACCATTATACCGCGCTGAGACGTCGTTCATCCACAGAGCTGCTTTACATGAAGGCTCCCAGCTCTTTCATTAACTCGGCGGAACTCCTGCTGTAAAGTTGGAGGCGTTGCAGACAGAGGTATGAGACTAATCAGATTCCAACTCAACTCCTTTTTGCCAAACAACTGCCACAGCTCCTTTGGCAAATAAAGTACGCGGCCTTGAAAAGTCCACATGCGGAATTTGCGCCGTATCTGTGTTATTGCTCCGTTTGGGCCAAACAGCAGAGAGAAAAACTGGAAATGGCAATTAGCGAAATGCAATGAGCACACATGGTCTGCCATGCGTCACGGCTTTGGTACTCCTGCTGAAAATGACCTCAGTACTAAATGATGTGTCTCACTTTATGGCGCTTTGGATAAGAGAGCGAGGGAGTGGAGTGGATAATACAACCGGGGTCAAAAGGCAAGAGGCAACAGAGACTGTCGTGATTACACAGGTAGCCCAGCAATGTGCTGCTTTGTCTCCAGTGAAGGAGGCCGATATGAATGAGAAGTCAAAATAAGTTCACTTCTTTGGCATGAATTCAATGATGGATGTCCATCAAAGGGGACTGATTCCAAACCTGCCAGGCACCAACATCTACACTGCTGAATACCCAGTCAAAGGATATTCTGTGTGCTTTGCAAATCCAGCGCTGTCAAACACACGCAAGACACTCTATTTATCACATGTGTTTGGTGTGTTTTTTCAGCTGCGGCCTCCAGAATATTTTTCACAAAGTAAACTTTAGGTGGAGAGGAGTTCCACCTGTGAGAGCGAGAGTGTGACCACTTTGAAACCACACGTGATTAACTCCGTTGCAGCTGTGTAAAGACGTGAGCACCAACAGCGATCTGTTCCGCAGGAGACGACCAGAAACCTCATGTTTGCACTCGAGATTTCTAACCGTTGCATCACTGTTGCGGATTGTGATAACAACTGTTACTGTTGTAAATATTGTATTGAGCTTTTTTATTTATCTGCACATTTCCCTTTGCTGCTGCCTTTGATGAATAACCTACCGAAATGCTGGAAGACACTCGTCAGATATGGGCCTGACATTTCTGAAATTGGATGTCATCACGAGCAAAACATCGCATTGAGGAAATAGTGAATGTGGTGTTTTGGAACAGGTTCACATGCATGAATCAAACATGGCTGCACCTGCCTCTGACCCTGTCATTGATTTGCACATATAAGTAAGGTTGTAAATACCATTTATCAATGGAGGAAAAAGATAAATGCAATAATGAATCATTCTTATCCAGGCTGGTATCGACGGCAATGCTGGATGCAATTGGAAGCATTTCTATGGAAATGTGTACAAATATTCATGGTTCCCAGAGGATGAATCCCATTGACTTTGATGATGCCCTGACTTTACCTTTAGTACCACCATGAGGTTCACATGTGAAGTGTCTCGACAACTTTCGGATGGATTGCCATGAAATTATGGTGAGCTTGTTAGCATGCTGATGTTAGCATTTATTCAAAACACAGCTGTGCCTAAACACTGTTTCAATCAAGCGGCTAGCATGGCTGTAGACTCTTCACGTCTTAGTCTTTTTATATAACCTTAATTTAACCAAGAAAGTCCCACTGAGGCCATAGACCTCTTTTGCAAAGCAGACCTGTCCAATATGGCAACATAAAAACTTGCAAACAAAACAATTCAAAATCAGTCAAACAGACAAAACAATACTACAAAGGACAAGAGCTAATAACACAGTCAGTTTACAGATGGGGTAATTTACCACACAGTTTTTAATAGTCTTCTATTTGACTCGTTTAGCAAAAAATTCCAGTTGCCTGCAGGAGAAAATAAGAATTCTTTCTTTCCCATCTCTCTCTCTTACCCTTTCGGATAAGTGGTATAATGAATGAGTGACCATTGACCAATGACTGGGCCAATGCATGGACAGACATGGCCAACTACTTCTGGAATCAAGAGCACAATAAGCTAGTGGTTTTAATTTAGTAACAAACCTCAAAGCTTGAGTGGCACGTGGGAAAGAAATGGAGAATGAACAGCAATAAATAAGGGAAAGATCTGCGGTATTGGCTCAAAATGAAAACATATGGCAGCTATATGACATTCCCCTAACATCCCCCTTGATGCCTGCCCAGTGGCGGTGGGGTCTCCATGCAGTGTGGGGAAGCTGGTGACTCATCAGTGGGTGACCCTGCTATCTGCCGCCATTATTATGCGTGGTAACTCAGCGGTTCATGCCATTGGTGGCACTAAAATCTCCTGATAGCTGCGTGAAATAAAATCTCTGGGGAGAGCAGGGATCAGTGAGGTGGTAGTGGGTCCGCACGGGTTGTAAAGAAAAAAAAAAAAACTTTTTGTGGGGGGCTTGATGTGGGGCTTCCCAGGGCTCATCACACACATGCTGCTCTCACTGCATGTTCTTTCAAACCCACTCACAGATGCACACTTTCTCCCCCACGCCCTCATCATCTTTTCCTGTGTGTGTGTGTGTGTGTGTGTGTGTGTGTGTGTGAGAGAGAGAGAAAACAGAAGTGGTTGAGATATAACCAAGTCCTAAAAAAGATGTGTTTTAAGAAGAGATTTAAAAGTAGATAGCAGTCGGGCTAACATAATCTCCTCAGGCCATATGCTTATGCTCACTGATTCTCTGGAAATGGAGTTCACTGTTGTGTGTGTTTTGTAAAAGGTAATGAAGAGGACCCACGGGAGGTGTTTCCTGAGTGAGGAAAGTGCAAACTGAACTACGGATGCTGCCTGGGATGTAGGGCAGCAGCACATCAATAAAGCTGGTTTGAAATTGACTGTGCCATTAGGTGGTCACTGTGTATTTAACCTAGCGCCGAAATCGGGTGTTAGGATTGAGTTCACAAGTTAAAAAAGTTCTGAGCCCAGTATTAACAGTGTTTAAATACCCCTCTTTCTCTGCTCTAATCCTTTCTTAGTTTGTGCCTGTGGAGTTCTAAGAGAACACGTTCTTTGTTAGTGTAACATGGGATTAATGTGAGTGTGAGACTCGTAAAGCCATGGGATTACACAGTTTACTTTGCCTTATTTCATAGCGATTGACATTGATTTTTTCTTTTTCTAAAAGATTTAACTGCACCACAGATCCATTGTGTAATAAACTGAAATAACGAGTTAGCAGAGGGAAAGAAACATTTTTCTTTTTTATTATACTTTTTCTATTTTTGTCCAGTTATTTTCCTCTCAAAATCCTCACATGACCGAGCTTTTGTTTCAAAGAAGGAGCTGTTTTTGATCTTCAGCAATTTATTGCCAAAAGATGTGCGATATCAGTTTTTTGTCTGTCATGGTGGACAGCAACCAGGACTTTCTGAAACTACAGAAAGCACAAAATACTGTAATTATTCTCCACTGGGAATTCTCTCTCTGTTAAAGTCTTACAGCAGAGTCACTTTCATAACAGCATCAACAAAGGAATGTGAAGAAATAGGGAACACAAAGAATAACACAGGCTGGTCCAAAGTAAAAATGTTCTGCAAAATGTCAACTCACATACCACTTACTACTGGCGGAATATGGGAAACCACGTCTAAATATTATGCTAAAGCTACTGCTGGCAAAGCCGCATTGGCATTCGATCAGGAATACCAACAAAAATGGTGTTATCAAAACAGTGGCCCCGTGGGATTATGCCCAGTCATTGCTAATCCTCCACAGACAGGAGGGAAAGAAAAAAAGGACATTTTTCTCTCAGTTTTTATTGCACCGCAGCATGCAAACCTGAGCACTCAGATCTACGTCACTAGCATTTTCAGCCATGCTAGGCTCCAAGGGTGACAATGTCGGTCTGTCAGTCAGTTGGTCCACCGTTTTGGTCCACGCTGAAATATCTCAATCGCAACTGAATGACTCGCCACGACATTTTCTACAGACATTACAGACAAATCCTACTGACATTCCCATCATCCTCAGTTGTATTATGTACTGTGTGGTACATAATATATAAATGTTAGCATGCTGACATGCTAAACTATGAACAATCTGTTGAAGATTTTGCAGGTTATGATCATTTTAATTGACAGACTTAGAAGGATGAGATCCCTATTGCCTTGGGTTTTTCTTACCATTGCCTCTTAATGCTTCTAGGTTTAGAGATTTAATTCCAACCAGGACCAGACACATTCACCAAACGATGACACATTTTAGTCATCGAGCCGTTGAGGGATTGTGTCTTTTCAATTGTCATGTAAAGTTAACATTGGCAGGTCGCTGGAGAAAATGAGCATTAAAGCCATAGGGGGCACTGAGGAACCCCTTCAGTCGTCTCACACTTGCAAACCTATAGGAAGGTATAATTGCACGCACCACCTCCTAAAACACACACACACACAAACACACACGCTGAAGTAATGGGCAATATGTCAACTCCCTCGGGCGTGATGTCCTTGACCACAAACCCACACTTAACACCTCACCCCAGTAAGCACACCCTCAACACGTCCTCAACAAAGACAAAGGACAACTGATCTGCCCTTTTATGTTCGTATCTGTCCGTCATCCTTCTCTGCCAGTCCCGCATTTTTAATGTCTGCTCTTGAAAAAGAGCAAAATGATGATTAATGTCATGTTAATGTCTTTTTGTCTCTTATTAATATACAGCTGTAGACTGGAAAGAACAGACTTGTCTCTCCAAAGGGATTTGGAGGGTAGGTAGTTAAGTAAGATAAGTGTGTGTGTGTGTGTGTGTGTGTGTGTGGATGCTGAAGGGGGATTGTAGTGTAGCTGTGTGAGGCAGACAGGTGGTGCTGATGGGGCTACGTGATTCACTTTGCTCCTTATTTGCATACATATGACAACCATCTGTGCTAATAGGCCTCTGCGATGTCTCTATTAGGCTCAGTGCCACGCTGTTTTGCCTGAGGTCCGCGGCGTTGTACCAACATTGAACTCATGTCCGTCAGGCTTTATGCAACACGCCAGCTGATGCCATCTAGTGAACTGAGAAGGGAAGGGGATGCTCTGTTTTGGTGGGATACAAGTGCAGCAGGAAACCATATGGGCTGTAAACCAGGGTCAAACGGTACTTTTAGCATTTTGTTTAGAGCAGCTTGTAGCACCAGATAAGTGGTGGTTTCGACATAGGAAATTACAGCAACTGGCAAAAAGTTTGAAGTCAACTATTCTGTGGCTGACAACTCATCCTGACATAAAAACGGACCTCTATGGTGATTAATACAGAAAATATGTCTTGCTGTTTAAAAAGACATAAAGTACATAAAGCAGAGACCATTTTCAGGTATGTTGCAGCGTGCTTACTGTGTCAGCTGTTGGCTGAGAAACAGCATCGCCTTGCATCACCGCTTCACACAAACGTTCATTTAGCAGGGGCGGAGAAAATCCACATTGAAAGTGAACCGAGTGCGATTATGGATGCTCCACACAACCCCATGCAATAATGCATTACTCTGAGGAAAATGATGTGGGATTGTCCATAGTGGCGTTTTAGCAACCCCAGGGTGCTCAGGTGCTGCGTTACAGTTCAGCTGAATGTGTCAGGATGGTTTTGCTATTAAAAGGTTTCCCCAGGAAGTCTTGTAACTATTCTTGCTTTGACACGCAACCCGGGAACATGATGGAGACGGTGACCGGAGAATACACACATCAGCAGGATGTCCAGTGTTAGTTAACGCTGAGAAGCACAGTATTGTTTGCAGTTGTGGTTTGCTGGCTGGTCATCAGGCATTGTGAACACATTTCATTTCTGTGTTATTTTTTTGAAGTCTGAAAATAGACAATCAAAGGGACCCTGTAGATGTTCTGGTCAGTGGTTCCCTGGAGTGTTTATATGTTGTGATCTACTAGCGCATGGATGCGTATTCCTGCAGAGAGTCATAATGCAAATGTGTTGAAAACCATAAAACTACAAAGCAGGTACAACCCTGTCTCCTAGAAATGACATTTATTAGTGATATGTTTTGTCACAAACCACAACTATGACACCTGTGATTGGGGTTCACATCCTGAGGTTTGGGAAAGACCATGGTTAGATGTTATTAAAGTGAGCGTGTCCGTGTCTTGACTTGCCTTTTACACCACAGTCAATATTTACACCACAGTATTTCTCTAACCATAACCAGAGTGAATAACCACGACAAACATTAGCAATGCTGTAGTGGATATTGTTGGGAGAACAAATGAATATGTTGTCATTTTGCGATATAATATGTTAAGAATCCCCATTTTTCCTCATTACGTGCGATATTAATTATCATACTCATCAGTTGCTAGCTAGACCCGACATTGTGATGTTAAATAAACCTGGCATTTACCTCAAAGATGAAATGCTATTCCACTGATTGACAGCTGTTGTCGGTCATGTGACAAGAAACAAAAATTTCGCAGAAGAAGAAGAAGAAGAAGACTGGTAGCTAGCAAACAGGGATGTAAACGACGCAGGTTCAGAAATATTCTGCAAGTTGGTGTTGTTTGTGTGTTTTATGAGGAAGGAAATGCATTCAACATCACTTGTTAGGCCTCCGGGATACCCACAATGCATTTTGGTAAGGCACGCTGAATGTACGAGGACACTCCAAAGGGTACCTTTAAATAATGTTAATGTATTACATAAATGCGCAGCACCACAGGGGAGATGATCCTACTAAATGCTACAAAGATGAGGGAAGGAATGGTGCTACTCAGCTCTGACTAAGTAGACCAGAAGAACGATGGGCCAAAGTGAACCTCTTACATTGAAACCTAATCTAGAAGACAGTGAACGTATTAGGCACTGAACAAGATTGGTGGAAAAAGGGATGCAGCCGACAGACAGGGAGAGAAAGAGAGACAGAGTACCCCATAAGGGAAGACTGCCAACATCAGCACTTTATTTTATTGTAGAATCCAGGCTATTTTTCTTACATTTTCCTCCAGCTTATATAGAGGAAACAACTCAGAACTCGATGTCTTGGAGATACATAAAAGTGGCCAAACTTGTTGAGTTGCTGTGGCGCCTGCAGTTCCGGGCGCTGCACTTTGAACCACTGTCTGTGTCTGTTCCATAAATGTACTAATAAGCGTGGAGAAAACAGAAGGGGCAAGTGAAATCACGCTTGTTTTCTGCCGTGACTCCTCCGTCTAACTTCCAAGCGGGGACAACTGATGCCAGACGAATGTAAAACTGTGTCATCTGCCCCTTCTTGTGCAGAACACACAGTCTAAAATATGGCTTTTCACGTGGTACTTGGAAATCTAGACTCGGCCGTTAAATTGTCCTTCTATGAGTGCTTAACTTGCATCAAAAGGTACAGTAACCTTAACTACTTCCTCTTAGTACTTGCCTGCCAACAGTCCAACCCAAAAGCACTATGACACCATGACACTTTCATTATGCTCATGAAGACAATAGCGGGTTTTAAATTACACTTTGCCAACAACTGCAGTTCAGACAGGGCAGAAATGGGACGGTGATGAGCACAGTGTTTCGGAGTGTGTCGAATCTTCCGGGTTTCTTTCATCTTGCACTCGTGATATCATCAGCAGTCTAGGGAGTCATGGTGATCACGTGTCTACAGAGGCCGGGAATACTGAGCTAAACACAAAAACAGACAATTTTCCCTCCTCTGCTGCTTTTCTCCTCCTTTTATTGATCTTCTCCTATCCTCCTCCACTCCAACCATTTAGCGCTCCTTCTTGCTGATTGCTAAAAGCTTGCATAGGTGCGATGGGTTCAAACACAATGGAGCCAACCCCTAATGTAATTTTCTTCCTCGCTATTCCTCCTTCTCTTTCTCACCTCCCCTCCTATGTTTTCTCCTTCCCCCGCCGCTCCGACTTGACTCTTTAATTTCACCTTCCGCCTCCTTGTCCTCCTCCACCCGACAGCTTACGTAGGTGTGATTAGTTCACATCTACTGAGCCTGTTTTCTTGATGCCGTTCTCTTTTCCACCTCCCCTCTTCCTTTCCTCAGATTCCTCGTCTCCCGGGGCTCCACTTTGACTGTACTTGCACTCGCCTCCTCTTCCTCCACCTCTTGATAAGTGACAGCTTGCAGAGGTGGGGGGAGCGCTATCTGCAGCTGCTCCTTTGGCCCCCTCCATCAGTGAGTCGAGACAGCAGACTCCCAAGGTGGTAATGACCACTGAACAGATGATGGTACTAGCAGCCAGACTAAAGACGTCCCATAGCTCATCCTCTTCTCAATTTCATTCTTCCTCTCTTCCTCCTTTCCTTGCCTCTTTTTTTCTCCCTCCATCCTAACTCCTAACATGTTTAGGGCTCTAGAGTATAAGGAGCATGGTTTGAGTTTTATTTTTTTAACTGTTTTAACCTTTTTAACTATTGTTCATATATTCACAAACTTCCTGGCTGCATTCTTCGGCAGGCCCCATGACGCATATGAAACTGACAGAATATTATTAACAGCATCCAGCAAACTCCACTCTGCCGAGAAGAGATGTAATTGGAGGTCTCCCCACCTACAACCGCAAGCGCCCCTGGGCCTCTCGTCAGCCCTAATCCTGTTGCGTAATGTTTTCTCGACGTCATGCCTGGCTGAAAATCAATTAGCAAGCGCTGCAATCGCAGACTGCAGGAAGACGTCTGGATGCTGTCCAAGCCACTTAATTTCTTCCTGAACAGACAAGAATTATACTTTCTTCCCTGTGTCATGTAGTGAATAGACACAGGTTTCAGGGTATACCCAAAACTGTTTTCCTGACCCTCCCACCCCGATGAGCTAATCAGTGCTCATTGTCCCCATCCAGCTCTCCTCACTTGACAATCCCTCTGCTGTAACGCCTCGTACTGCCTATCATCCCTCCTCTCCAGCCTGCTCCTCCTTTGCCTTGTTTTGCTTTGCCCTGGACGACAGACGCTCAACCGAGGGCCTAAGAGGGACGGGTGTTTGAGGGAAAAGGCAACTAAAATCCTTCCCTCAGTCCAATGTATCCTTCGCTTACTGTAGAATGAAGGACAGACATGAGATAAATCACATCACCCAAAGGCTTAATATGGGTCTGTCTAGATGAGAGCAACAGACAAGGACGTGTGCATACCCTTAGATTTACTCATCGTGGAAGTTCTGTTGGGAAAAGCTCTTGTTTTCTTACTTTAATGGAAATATGACAAATAAGTCTGTGTTGTATGCAAATGAGGGATTAAACAAGCAAAGCAGAGCGGTGTGTAATGCATTGTGATACAGAACATCATAACACTTAACAGAAAGACAAACTGGCTAACACATCAGCTCATCAGAGCCACCCAGTGTCACTGATGAGTTGAATGACCTCACTGCCACGGGGGACGCTTATCTTGGCAGTGTCACGTTTATGAGCACGGGGATGCGGCCATTAATAAAAGCAAGTGCCAGTGTCTCATTAGACTCACAGTCCCCGTGCCAGCTCGGCAGAGCGAGGGCAGCCATGCACAAGAACTAACAGGATCATCAAACTGCGGGAGGACTCGGGCCCGACACGACGGGCTAACGTCCGCAATGACGTCTGGCTGCACTCAGGCCCAGCTGCTCGGCTTTCGCAGCTGTTCCTCAATACAATCTCCTCCGCGACAACAATTGTATCTGATGACAGTTTGAGTGAATAAACATGAAACTGCAAGTGCAGCACTACCAAGTTTCACTTTCAAAATATTTGTCTCCCTGAAGACAGTCCGCTTTAGTGCAGAAAAGGAGAGAGGATCTCGCTCTGCTCCTACATTTGTGAAAACTGATCATTTCAAGAGAGAAAGGAATAGTGAAGATGGACTCACTGAGGTTTTTTGCATTTAATGTTTTGGAGTGTGGGACACTTTCCTTTTCTTTTTCCTATTGGGGGTAACATTTAAAAAGCTGTTACTGATGATACATTACTGTTGATGATATGATATTCCAATTGCTGTCTGGTGTAACTCTGGCATCGGCATTATGGGATCATTCTAATTTACTTGGGCTCAATGTTTATAAAACGTGAACACGAGAGATGAACATTGATCTTATCTCTGCAAGAAAGCAAATGAGTGCCTTTCCAGAACTGTCACACTATTCCTTTCATTCACATTCACAAATATCAACTATAAGATTACAGTAATATGCTCTGCGTGATCAGCCACTCCCCTTTAACATAACATCCAACTCATTGAATTCCAAGTTTCTTTCTACTGCCTCGCCATCAGACGGCACTCCTAAAGTGTGGTGTGTTCTGCCTGTGAGTCCGTTGGACAGCAGGTCTGCGTGACAGTGAGAGAGAGCCTGGTGCATGTGGAAAGCCCCTGCTCGCCTAATGTTTGGATTAATTAGGGAATCTCATCCCCTGATGTCCTCTAGGAGGACACACTTTATCACTCCAGCATGCGTCTGTTTACCAAAGGAGACTAAGCAATCCAAGCTGACACAATGTCCTCTACTTCTCTCCTTCCTTTTCACCAGAGTAATTGAGCAATTAAGCGTGATTGATTGATTGGGGAGAGTGAGTAGAGGGAAGTCTGCCCGGGGACGTTGAAGGAATCCATACAGTAGCTTTAAATTAGTGAGAGGAATGGCAGGAGGCGGCCAGACATCTGAATGCAGTGTGGCTGGGGAGGTTCAGCGGCTTCAGCTTAGAAGACAGATAAGGGGAATAAGACACAAGTGTGTGTATGCATGTAGCTGCCCATGAGAGCGGAGATGGATGTGTGGTTTGGAAAAGAGAGAGCTGCGGGGAGGAGGACGGGTGAAAGGGGGAATCGAGAGTGTAATTAGTCTCTGAGTGATGGCCACGCGGTGTTCCAGTTCCCATCATATTATCCCAGGAATATTGCATAGACAGTGTACATTACAGGAACCTTTACATGCTGCTAAATTCATGTGATATCAGCTTCACAGACGCCTGGGAGGAGGCTGCTTCCTCCCTGCGTAGTCGACCTTAGGCTGTCACCCCGGCTCCAGAGGACTTATTGAGGTCATTACTGATGAATAGCTAAGAAAGATTTACAGGTCTGTTTTGTTTTTTTTAATTCACACTTTCATTTGTACCTGTAACTGAATTCTGAAACTGAAGTCTGCACACGTCACATAACGTGGCTTTCCATTACCATAAACACAGCAGGGATATAGAAAAGTGCAGCAGCATATCCATTTGAGGGGATCCTGTCGACAATATAATTCCCATTATTTTCAGGCGATGCTATTTGTCTGTTAGGTGGAAGGTTACACAGCAATAAATAATCCCGTTGACCTCATGAGGAGTGTGCTGGCTCCATGCGGTGCAGAGTAATGTTGGCTATTTTATTGTAGCGCCGAAGTGAACCGGACGACTAATGGTAAATGGGCTTTTAAATGTACACAAGATTATCTTTAGGGATCTGTCTGAGCCCTTCCTGCACATATGGCTCCTTCCTGTTCCTTTCCAGCCAATTACTGATATATGAGGGTATTAAATATGACACCTGTGTCACAGGCAAATCCCCCACACCGGGGTTCAACCATCGTTTAACCGGAGTTAGTTTGTCCGCCACTGGTGGCAGCTGCGTAACAGAGATTACCTCGAGGTCCTCTGCCCACCCAAGCGGAACAATATCTATACATTAGCTGAGTCTCCACGGCTGCAGCTACACACACACACACACACACACATGCAGCACATGCACACACTCATGCACACATCAAGACAAATGCTAATGCTATTGTTTTATCCTAAAAAATGAGAACACAACTGTTTCTTCGTAGGACTTCACTCAACTTTCCATCTTCCGCAGGACAGTCACAGCAAATAAGAACACAAGAGGAGAAGTGATTTCACAAGAACATGTGTCTGCGCCCTTGGAAGCAAACGCAAGCACGTTTACACAAACCAATTAGATCTAAGTTAGTTAAATTAGCCTGATTCCAATAAGCCAGCAGAAAGGGCAGGTAGGAATTCCCAATGCTGACAAAGTTGTTTTGTAATGATCACACGTTGAACATGCAGCAACACTCTCAGAGTGGTGATAAAAGTGTAATAAAAGCAACGGGCAGTTGGCGTAAAGCGTGTGTCAACAGCTTTTCTGAGACTGAATTAAACATGAGAAAAGGGGCTGAGTTATTTATGAGCTGGATGGAATAGCAGAGTGGCTGAGACTCACCAGCATGAGGATGTGCTGAGGGTTTCAGCACGCATGTGATGTCTTTAGAGCATCACTTATCTGACACGGTCAGTTCGAACGCATATGCAGGAATGCTGTGTAAGTGGAGGCATAACTTGTGAAATCTCAAACGCTGTTCTCTGTGTGAGAATAGCATGTTATTTTTTCCTTTACGCTGGGCTCCGTTTTGGTCTCCGCCAACTCCTGAGGGAAATATCTGGCTCTTTAGCTGCTTAAAGCGCCACTACAGATTCAGAGCGCAATTAAGTCCCGCCCACACCGGAGGGGGAAAACAATTCATCGCTCTCCACTGACTTTGTATTGCGTGAACTCTGCTAGCAAACAACAGAAACATGTTTAACAGCTGCTGTGTGGTGGGATGCACTACCAACAGGGCAAAGTTTTTATACGCTGCCGAACCCAAAAACGGAACTTTTAAGAAGACAAAAGTGCATCCCGGCTGTAAAGCATCAGCAGGAAGAATGGGAACGCTGTGGGATCCTGTCAGTCAGTATGTCTATGTGTGTAGCAAGCACTTTGTTAATGGTAGTAAGACAAATATCCAAATGTCAGTTTTAGGCACAACTATATTGTACGTTAAGCTAAAGCATTTTGACAGTGAGCATGTGTTTAGTTAAGCTACAGGCATTTTGTTAGCGTTTCAGCCCTTGGTCATGTATTGTGGCGCATATTGTTTTCCCCTTCATTGACCTTGGTTTCCAGATTATGTCGCGTTGCGCTCTATCTCTATATTTGTCAGACAGCCGCTAACTTTGTCCGTCTGCAGTTCTGCGATAGGCAGGTGGTGTACAGTTGGTTTATCTGTGCATTTTTGCAAAAAGCTTCCTGCTGTGACTGAAGGACACTCAGACGCTCCACAGAGCTGCGGAGTTGGCTGGTAATTCTTAGCAGGTTTGTCACTGCAAGCAACCACTTTGACGTTACACATAGTAATGTGATTCAGTGTTTCGATGAAAGTTTTGTTCAGCACACCTTTGACGGAAAAACCTTAATGAAACCAAACTAAAAAATTATGTTTGCTGTGACTGAGTTTGGACCTAGTTCATTTTCATGGCTGTAGAACTTATTTCCATAGCAGAAGAAAGGTTGTTTCCTTTTTGGCTGCCTCTGTATTAGAAAGATAGCCCTAGCATAGGTATCGTGTACTGTAAATGAGAGGGGAAACCTAAAGAATTGGCACAAGCATCAAAAAGATATTCTGGTCTTGTTCATATTAAAGCAGATTTCCTCCCTAAAGGCAATAACACTTTGTGCAGGCAAGGTACCAGCGTGGGAGGGAGGGTCAGTGACAACCAACCCCTTAACACACTCTCATTCCTGACTGAAACATATCTGTCTCCCAAAACCCTTGCCTCCTTGTCTAAACCTCTCCAGTCCTCCATTTGAACATGATCCAAACCACTGGCAGACTCCTCCAACACCTAATGATGGGAGTGTGTCCCGGAACTGGCTGGAATTCCAGCTGCAGTACAAAGAGTGCACTTCCTAATTAAAAAGACTAAGCTGTTCCAACCATACCCAGTCATGAAGCAGCTTGCCCTCAGTTGAACCTTGTATTACTTCATCCATTATTGCTCCTAAACAGACTGCTAGTTTGTACAAAATGTCCAAAAATGGATAATATGTGATCCTGGAGCCATTATGTGAGGCTGTTTTGTTTCACATGCTTTCTGTGAGATACCACATGTAATCTCTTCCCGCTTTGTTCTCAAGGCTGTGACCTGCGTGGCTTGAAAAGCTGCCAGTAAACACTTTGTTTATGGAAAACCTTTTGGAGGAATCCAGCAATGGGAACCACTTGTTGTAAAAACTGTACAGCTGAAAAATACAGTACAGTTTCACGGACAGTATTATCACCAGACGCTATTATCTACCTTTAAGGAACACGAGGAAGATGTTGGTAAGTATACAAACGTTGCAATGATAATACAAGTTAATAAAAGCATCGCCTTCTGTTTCCACTCCATAGGACAACACAACCCATGGGAACAACAAATCAATGTGCTCTCATACATCTGCAGCTGAAAAACTGTGATGCTCTGGGTGTAATTAGACACACTTGTCATGAAGGAGTAAAATCCTTTTTGTGTCTAAAGCCTCTTTCACACATACATAGTTCCCGGGAAATTTCTTTGGATAACCTTTCAGGCACTGTTAGTGATTTTCACTGTTCACACATGCAGCTACACTCAGGAACATTTCCGTCTTACACTAGTGCCATGGCAATGCTGGAATAGATGGGGCAAGGGATAGTCCAGCAGATGGTGGTAATGCAACACTTAGGGATGCCAACCGCCATAAAACTCAACAGAAGAAGATGGGGCGAGGTTCTCCCGTTGGCCACGCCCTCGAGTTCCCGCTTGGCCCGTTGACTTCACGTTGTGTTGACGTCACAGATTTTTTAATCGCTTTTCTTGACTCAAGTAAGGTTTTGCAAATATAAAAATTCATAATCTAAGCATAAGTCGAGGCAGATGACCGCCCACCCAGAGTCTGGTTCTGCCCGAGGTATCTGCTTGTTAAAAGGGAGGGTTTCCTTTCCACTGTCTCCTAGTGCTGCTCATGGTGGGAAATGTTGGGTCTCTGTAAATAAAGACTTGGTCTAGACCTGCTCTGTATGAAAAAGTGCCCTGACATAACGTTGTCATGATATGGCACTACATAATTTAAACTGAACTGAATTGAATAATAGAAAGAGTCATAACTGAACATGTTGGCAGTTCGAGGTGCACTGTTAACAGATGCATTACATGGAAAATGCTTTTTGGGCCGCGTTGGAATCTTTTGCTGCAATACCGCTTGTGGCCACTAGAAATAATTGAAAGCAAAGCTGAGCAGCGGTGCCCTATCCAGTTCTTACAATACATCCATGGTGTATATGCAGCAGAAGACGTCTCTTATTATTTTCAGGAACATGGTGGGTCGAGGAACTGTATTGGCATCCAATGTTTTTGTCACCTGCGAAAGCATTGCAAGGCAACCGGAAACAAGTTGAAGTCTTGTGATTGGTTCGCTCTTTCCATGTGGAAGTGTCAGACGGACGTACTGGCATTTTCCCTGAAATGTTACGAGGTCTTGAGGTGGGAAATTGGCGGTACAGATCTCCCTGAATAACAATCCCTGCTCTCATTCCCACATGACTCCATGCAGGAAGTGTTCACAAGCATTTCATAAATCGACAGCATGTGTGAAAGGGGTTTAACTGACAGCCCACTCGGTAGCAGAGGTCAAATCACATCTTAACAAAATATTAATGATTCTTCTTTCCCTCAGACGGGTTGTGTACAGGACAGAAAAGGTCCTAAGTGCAAAACCTCCCACACAGCATGTTGTTGGTGTTTCACAGTACATACATACAGTGTGGGATCTGGGCATGGGCCAATCTAATTTGCTTAGTTAAATGGCCATGGGAGATTTAGAATCTTAGCAGCAAATTTAATTTTGCAGTGACTAAACACCAGCCACAGAGGCATATTGACATGGCACAGTGGAGATTCACAACCATTTTCAAGCTATCAGGATGCTGGACTGAATCGGGAAGAATTGGGGTGTATCAGCGTGCTGTAAGGGTTCCTGTTTCACACTTTACACTGTAAAATTATGACATTGGTTCTGTCATTGACTAGTAATTAACAGCTCATCATTTTTCTGTTTATGAGAGAGAAGTCTCCAGGGAATAAGTTCAACATTATTCCGTCTCAAAACTTAAGGATACCCATGCAGATAAAGGAATGCAAAGTATCATAAATCACAGCTCTATTTTTGTTCATTAAGATGAGGGCAGCCAGCCAGTGTAAATGCAGGTGTTGTCAACCTGCCGGAGATTCTTTAAAATTAACGTTTGATGATCAGCAGCAGGAGCAACAAAAGCCTCAGACTATCAAAAGTGTCTGGATTGTGCTAAAAGCTATCCAGCTGGAGACAATGTGCCACTGGGGGAATATACACACGCACGCGCACACACACACACACACACACACACACACACACACACACATACATACACTGAAAATATGGCATCTCAACCTGGCTACCACATCTAGCACACAGCTGTTTTTCATTGAGAGGTCAGAGCATGCTTTCCATTTTAGTTTAAATCAAATTAGTCCTACAGTGTTTATAGGCCCTTCAAAGTGTGCACACACCTGAATCTGGACAACAGAACACTTTTACTTGACGCACATTTATATAGACACACAAACAGAGATACAGGCACAATTGAGAATAATTCTGTAGCATAGTGTGTTGACTGGTTGACAAATGCAGAAAAATGTCTTCTCCTCTCCCCATCTGGAATTGCAGACATCCTCTTCCTTTCCTTACTTAATTCACAATTCCGAGACAGCATCCATTCCTGGGTGTTGTTTTTGCGGGAATGCTGGCAGTTATAGTTATATTTGCAGCACAGGAGACTGTCACAACAGCAGCTATAAAGTATCCCGGAATTTCTGAGTTCGGAATGTCCATCTTTTCCTCTTGTCTTCCTCCCACCCAAGTAACTTTCCTGCGAATGCCAGATAATTACTTTTCCACCTGGCACAAATGGTCTTAAAAGCAACAGAATCAAGTTGGGAAAGCAAAAAATAAATCAGTGCGATTTGTTATGCCGAGTCTGATATAGCATATATATGTATTAAACAATTTCATATGGATTTCTGAGTTTCTGAGACATCGTTGGCTGGTCAGGTGGGAGGGATTTGGGAAGGAATGAGGAAAAACAAGATGACACAGTGTCTTTTTTGTGCTGAAAGCCACAGGCGTTTGACTGACACCGTAAAAAGTAAATGCTACACATCGTCTGTGTTTTTCGCCCCTTCGCAGAAAGACCTGTTTAATATTCTTAAGGAGCCAAGTAAATATTTGGCATAAGCAAGCGCTTGATTCAGGTGGGATGATTCAAGTCAGACACCGGATGGGAAGGGGACATGAAAGAGCCCCCTCATGAATCCAACTAGCCCCCGGGTCAAGTTTCAAACAACCATCCTTCCACATCCAAATAAATCATCCTTCATCCTCACACATTACCCTTTAAAAGCACAAGCATGGACTGAAAATCAGGAGTAAAATGTTTTACCGTCTGACAGATGACAGCACATAAAGGGTTACATACAGTAGTATATTGGTTGTTCTGTGGTTTAAGTTGGAGGACATGCTGGTCTCTGGAAAGGACAGTACCTCTCAAGGGTTCCTTACAGACCATATACTACTATACAATAGTACAGGATCTTTTCTGGCCATATTCCCCTGCTGATATTTCTCAGGGATGTTTAGCGCTGCACTGGCAACACGCCGACGTGGTAAGGCCAGGATGACATTTACGTAGCAAGAGAAAACGTGCGTGTTACATCTGTAACGCGTTACATTTAAGGCGACCCTCCCCTAGATGTAAAGCTGGTTGATGTCTGAGCTGTGTTTTTATGAGCACTGCTGGTTTTTTAGCTGTTCGGGACAGCTGAACAGAGATGCCGTGATGCTGGTAAATGGAATCACGCGTGCTTGTAAACCAGAGAGGATAAACAAGTGCTCAAAGTCCTGTATATCCTAAGCTTATGTGAGTTTGTTTACTGGAAATTGCTTCCCATGGGGACACTGGTGAGAGCTTTTGGGATTCAAGCGTACGGAACACTGATCTTAAGGCTTCACTGAGCTGCAGACACAGAAACCCATCACTGTGGCTTTGTAAAATTCAATCTGTAGTTGTTACTAAGTTGGATGGGAGTTAACTAGCATGTTTGTTTGCTCTACTGCAGCAAAATCAGTTGTATTTTACAGTTTATATTGTACAGATTGTTTCCTTAAATGTGTTGCTGTTGGTCGTAGTTCACCAGTATGACATCACTACCTAAGGATGGAATGTCTGCGCGCCTGGTAAAAGTGGTATTCCACACTCTTGACTATGCTGTGCAGGCCCTGGTGCCGCTCTGCCATTTATTACAGCAGGAGGAGAAAAAATAGGAGGCGAGAGACAGAGAGCACAACACGAAAGCTGATTTCAACCACCTGTATTGCCAACTGCTGTGGGAGTTCTCTCTCAGCGGCAAGCCGCACAGATATTTCCCGCTATGCAAATGTTTTTGGTTGAAAAGAAATTATTGATCATAGATCAGAGAAATGTGGCACCAGGCGGGAAATACAGAGTGGTGGTGAGGGGGCCGGGCGGGTTTAAATGAGAAAAGCAAAATGAATTATGCAAGTCCCTAACACATCCACCTTTTCCTCATTATGTGGAGCCATCTGAGTGGTAATTATATTCATGCACTGATAGGATTCCCTCGTTTTCTGCCACCGTGCTTTTCTTGTGCACTTTGTCATTCTGGCACTTTCCAAAAAGGGAGGGGGATTCGGTGTCGGAGGGCTGCCGTGACACGTAACCACATCCTGAGCAAGGTACTTGGTCATATTCTTACTTTCTTTACCCTTTTTTTCTTTTCTTTCAAATTATAATTTTGTAAATAATATAAAAGTCTTGTGTCAAATCGCAATGAGGAATTTAATCTACTGGAATATTCAAACATGGACCTGCTTTCAATGTAACGCAGGCAGATTGCAAACCATAAGCATTGCATGATAAGCATTTAATGAGTTGCTAGTTACAATTTGGTTATAAAATAGTTCTAATTTACATAATGTTATCATCATTATAAATTGGATTATGATTACTTTCATTGTATAATTGAATAATCTTATCACATCAGATCGTTGCCCCCTATGCTTCTTCCCTCTACGGGTAGGTGGGTGGCGGGTGGGGAAATGATGAGCAGACCACCACCACAGTACAGGCAGCCCAGACTGTCACGGTAATGTATGGAACAGCCTTGTCCCTGCAGATAAGCGCGGCGTCCAGGAATGTTCCATATTTTTCTGCCTTACAAGATCCTTCAGACCACAGCTGCCAAGACTCTGTCATCCAGCCAGCCATGCACACTGACCTGCTGTCAGGAAGGTCCTCCTCTGGCCTTGAGGCTATCACACAGAGTGTAAAACTGGCTGGTTCCCACTGAGAACACAACATTTTCTGAGAGAATAGGGGACGGTTCATAGTCATTACAGTTCAATATAGTGTTGCTTCAAGCCAATTTATAAGACAGGGAGACCATTATAGGGCCACTTTACATGGATCTAAACAGAGAAAGTGCAAAGAAAGTTCCGATGGAGGATGCAAAGACAACAATCAAGAGTACAGCTGACTGAAAATTATCTTACCAAGAACATTTCAGCTTCATTCTACTGAAAATTCGAACCACACAGAGTAAAGATTAGGTTTAGTTGACTTTGTTTTTTATGTTTAACAACCAGTTGTATTATATATTTTCCCAAGAATGTAAACTGGAGTTGAATGAAAGAGTATTGAGCAAGATTAGCTTAAAGTTTATGATTAAGTTAGTCGGAAATTATTTCCCACTCATAAAAATAAATGTCAGACAAAATGGGGACTGCTCTTGAATAGAAATGACATTTTATGGTATTGTCTGTTTTTGTATCCATAGACCCATGTGTCGGCTTGCCAGAGGGGCTCAAAATTGACAAGCACGTATTTTGGTTTAACATGTTTCCTTCTCGAATGAAAGCTTCAGTTGCCATTAGATTTACAGCCACGGGAAAAGCAATGTTCATACCTACAATTATCATTTTTTTCTTTGAGGAGTTTTAGTTGAAAAAAATGTAAGCATTGTTGACCTACAGTGTTCATGTTTTTCCCATCCATTCACAGACTTCAAGCCACAGGGACCAAGCTGCAAATCTGCGTCTGATGGTAAAAAATTGCCTCCAAACCCACCATTATTTCAGCAGGGAGGAAGAGACAGTCCATTTTACACAGTGACTCCTTCAGGAGACTGCGGTCTTGCAATATCCTCGCCTCCCCCATGTACTCCTCTGTTGGGAGATACACACAAAGCAGGAAACCGATCCTGCGAAGGCGGCCGTGGATTTATGGCACGGAGGCAAGTGCGACCGAACAAGGTCTATTCCCATCTGGGCTGGGAGCCACTGCCTTACGTGGAGATTTATGACGAGGATGACACAGCTGATTACTCTCGGTTGCTGAGGAGAATTGGACATGGAGCGGCGTCAGGGATCTCTAGTGTGTGTATTTGTGTTTATGATATGGCAAATGGAAGCACAGCAACCCAGTTTTGTTTGTTACTTGTTCTTCATCAAACCTCCATGACCTCCATCAACCAAGTTTCCCGTGGACAAACATAACAGGCAGCCTGACTTGTGGTATATCAATGACTGAACGGAGGGACAGAGGAAAGAAAGAATAAATAAATAAATAAATAACACACCCAGACTAATGGGAGAAACACATTGAGCGTTTTGCATGCCGTCTCTTGATGTGAAGAAATGTTAAGACTTTGCTGTGACCCCATAAACCGCATGTGCTGCGGACTTTTCCTTATTCCTCTTGACAAATCTGTGGGCTCGCCGTTTTGCTGTGGCCAAATCCTGGACTTTGAGAGTTCAGCCAAACCAAATAATGGCTGCGCAATGGCCGAGGAGTTGTTGTGACCCCTGTGACCCTGTCTGGAGCATGCTTCTGGAACATGGTCCCGCACACACTTTACCAGCAAACCCGAGAGTGTCACCTTGTCCGATGCCACATGAAATGGCTCTCCACCCACTAACCAGACACTGCCACCAAACCAAGATAATAAAGTTGAATTTAACGAAAATGCACTCGTTCTCGCCCGCTCGATAAATCACAGGGAGGTCAAGTTCAAGTGAATACAACACATAAGAAACAAGAGCGAAGCCAGATGTTTGTCTGTTTTTCTTGAACCAACATTAAACGAATGTAATGAGATTCAATCAAGATCAGCATTTGGTTAACACAGCGTTTATGCCAGTCTGAGCATCTTGTGCATTATTAAAAAGCACTCCGTGTTCCTCGACTGTATCATAAACTGGGGTGATACATGTGTTTTTCTCTGCTTAATGTTAGGGGGAAGTAGTCTATGCATGTCAAGAATGACAAAGGACATACGCATACATGGCTTGACATCAGCTTGGAATTAGTGCGGTTTTCTCACAAACCACTTGCCCCTCCCAAAGCCTACTTTTAGGCCTTTGGGAAGCATAGAGTCCATTCCATGGGTCTCATTCCTCTTAGCTGTTTGGATGAGACTTTGGGTGAAAGGGGTTACTCTGTGTGATTGATGAGCCATGGCCAATTAGAGGCTTAGTCTTGGAGGCCCACAAAGACACCCGTGATCTCAGACATAAGCATTGGCGGCCGCGGGGCTTGATGATACCTGTTGTCCATGTAAAGAGGGCAGGCCTCCGGCCAGCAGCTGGGGAGGACAACAGTTCTCCTCTGGAGGTTTCGGATGCTTTGCAGACTCAAAATACCTTTAAAAAGAAGTTGGGTATGATTTTAAAAGAGAACAAGAGTTTGTCCCACAGGGAAATTCCATGGGTGATGTCAGCATCCCAGTTTGGTGCCACCCCAGTGGGGGTAGGGCGGTGGATGGCTGCTCCATCTGACACCCTGTGGTTCATGAGCAACAGGGCGCCAGCCAGGGGTTCATTAGGCAAACTATGACAACAAGACGTTGCCCTTGAAAATCGATTATAAACAGGAGAGCGTCTCTGCATCTGTTTCTGCTTGGAGTTCTGAAGCACTGTCTGCCTCTTTCTGTGTTTCAGAAGGTCTGACTCCACTGCCATTCAGATGGACGTCCCAGTGGGATTAGTGATGGCACTAAAGCCCCCGGGACAGAGGCTTGTAAATCAGAGCAGATGAACTGGGGCGATGACAGGTCTGGGAGGCCTCCGTTATTTGACTATGCCATTTACTGGGGCTTCCCGGGAGGGGGGTGTCTCATTATAGGCGCTTAGTGTGTTCCCCTGTGTGAGACATGTAAAACTAGAATAAGAAATTATTTGACCATTTTGTGAGGGCAATGTGTGGGCAGCAGGCTGTTTGCCTTCTTATTAATGTCTATTAATGACCGTTCAGCACTTTGCTTACACAACCAGGGGCCCATGCTACCTTCCATTGATTCAACATGTCACTTTTTCACCACTAAGTGCCAAGGAGCTGTGTTTTAAGAAGAAAACAGAGTAAATTCCTGGACCGCTTGAAATTGCTGAGAGACCCGTTTTCTTCTTGCCACCACAGCTACACAGTAAACCAGACGGCCAGAGATCCCAACACTGCGCTTCTCCATCAGTCTTACTTACATCGGCTTTCCACTTTAGAATTATTTGTTAGTAGTATATAGTAATATATGCTATTTTTAAACCATTTACCTAAGATAACAAAGGCTTCTAAGTGACCATTACTGATTTTGAGAGGCAAAAACACAGACCCATGTTTAGGTGTTATTACATTCTTCACTCCCATTTTTAGAATGCTTCACGAATGCTGAAATGTTAATCAGTAAATGTAACTTTTTTTATTTAGTGATTGTTGATCAGGGCTTTTCCCACCCTAAATATATAATGAACGTCGACAATTGTCTTCCTCTATAAGTCATATTTTACTGTGACTCCAGATGAACAAAATTCCAAACCCATCCTGCATCTAGACACCACTGCTGGTCCCGCGTTTCCTGGCTGACATCAGCCTGCTTTTACTCTGATAAACTATATGTCATCACCCTCACACAATACAAGCCCTGAGTGCTTTTGTGCCTTTGTTTCTCTCTGGAGAGGATGTTTACAGCCATTTTATTTTTTCAAGATGCAGTGAAAGCAGCATGAATAAAGGCCCTCATACAGAGACCACCACCAGAGCTAGAAGAACTGTAAAGGCCCTTTGAAAGACCCCTTATGGGTTGAACAGACCTCACAAACTCCTCCTATTGTTACTGAGCCATTCCGCTCCATGTTGTCCATCTGTTTTTCAGGTGCCGTCTCTTGGTCCACCTTATGGACGGAAGGCATTAAAGGCATGTGTGTCTTTGTCTTTACTCACTGGAGTGCATCGTGCAATTATCCAAACAAGTAGAGCTTCCTGAGTTTAGCATAGCAACTCCCCAAATCCTAGATAGAAAGGTGCCCATATGTGGTATTTCACCACCAACCTTCAATAACAAATGTTCACCTTTAAAGTTGTACTAGTGATGAATACACAAATAGAATTATGCAGTGGAAATGCATTACCCCGAGCTGCCAAACTAATGGTCAGGCTGAAGGATAAGGAGGGCTGGATGCTTGGAACTGACTCCCCTGAAGTCCAACTCACACTCATTGGCTGGGATAAACTACTTCTTAATGCAATAAGCAAATATTATTCCGTTCCTGTCCAGAAGAGGAGAGGCGACTGCATACTCATGAATGAGCCTTTTTGTTAATGTGAGGCCCCTGACATTCTGCTAAGGATGTCAGTCATCTGTAGTGGTAGCTTACGGATTGCTATACAAAAGATTATGGTTTGACGCAGTGCCCTACACAGCCATAAACTTGGCAGGCTTGGTCCTGCCCTCAGAAACTGTATTTCTGCAGCAAACTGAAGCAAACATGGAACACGGAAATTGCATAACAGTACCGTAGATATAAATAATATGGTGTAAAACCGAGCAATAAACCTCCTTTTCAGCACCCACATTAGAACCAAACCTAAAGACTTTGAGTGGGTCAGTGCGGAATGAAATCTTGTAGAACAGCACATAATGGTTATCTGTAATAAAGGTGCTGTGCTCTGGATCTGGGATGGCTTTGTGTGTATCGCTGGCATTCACCAGCCACTACATCTTGATGGTGCATGACAATTACACTATCTAATCTTAGCCGGGAAGGAGGAGCTGGCTGTGGAGTGGAATGAATGACATGAATCAGGAGAATTGGATGCTCAGCTTGGATTGCAGTGGGATTCGAGTTCATAGACAACACACACACGTAAGGTGATTGTAAAGGATATTTGCATTATTATTTTTAACATACATATTACATGATTCTGTGTATACCGAATACAGAATAATGAACCGCACTTCATTAGATGACCTTAAATTGAATTGGCATGTTTCTTTTCTTAATATTGAATATGATCTCTGCAATCAGAGCAGGATAATAATCGTGGTCCTGGCTCAGTAAAATGTTATTGTTCAAGGAAATTGAAACGGTGCACCGAAACAGACAATCATGCTGTTTTATTATCTTTGTTTCAATAAGGCAAGACTGCAAAGTGAAAGCAGTGGAGAGGGTATTAATCAGAGGGTTTCCACTTTGTTGGCCGTCGCAGCCGGGGCCAACAAGATGATCATACACATAAATAACAGGCCAAATGGGGGGGCTAGTCAGAGGACATACAAGGGCAAGAGGCAAAAGGCCAGACAGTGAATTAGACAGCAATTTTGAATTAGATGAATCCCATCTTCAACTCAGATTTATCGGTCAGTGACAGAGGTCTTCTGGTAACCTGACTTCTGAAAAAATGAAACTCCAACTGGTGTTGGTTACAAGCATACACAAGTTCTTTGGGTGTTCATTAAAAGAAGCCTTGCTGGAAACAAACCCTCTTGAAACTATAGGAACATTCTGCTACAGACACAACTGTTTGGAATGGCAAAAAGCAGGGCTTTCTCCACTGTTTTAGGGAGTCATGTTGCCTGAAATGGGAACCACCACCCTGATGTACTTTTATGAAGTTAGGTAATGTAAAGAGGCACTATTTCACACAGCAAATGTAATATGTTTAACAATTGTGACTATTGTTTAGTCTGTCACCCTCTAACTAATAAGACGGGATGCATGAGAATCTGGGTGGATAAGTGCCACCCCTGCTTAACAATATCCTGGGGGAAACCTTGAAAAGGCCACACAAGGACTACAAGGAAAGAAAAAAGTGGTTAAACAAGGAAATAAATGAATTAATTGAAAATAAGTTGCACTATAGTCACAGTTCACAGCAGACAATTTGAGTTGTTATAGTAGGGAAAGCACAGGTGTTACTAAAATCATTAGCAATGTCTGTCAAATTACCCATTTGTATTATATTCCCTTACTCTATACAAATTGTTTTGCTGTGTTATTTTTTCACGTGATTCTAAATTACATCAACTTGTTAGTTCACATAGATGCATAAGTCATTTTTTTGTCAATTATCATATCATTACTGCACTAAATACACATTTGATTCAGGACATGTTGATATTTTGATAGTTCTTTTTATAATTAGTTGCTTGTTCAAAGTATCAGAATAAGAGTAGAGATATTTCTATTATTATTATTATTATTATTTCTATTATTAGATTATCAATGTGCTAAAAGGTATTATCACCAAAGTTATTACTATTTCTCATCAAAGGTGTATTGTTATGTGGCCGTTTGAGCAGATAAAGTCCCAAGATCTTAATTGGTGGGAAAGACCTATCAAATTGTATATGTATAATAATCACCATGTCAGAAAAATGCTGACCTCAGATTTTTAGGGAAATCTCAGCAGAGAAAGATTGGTCAGACCTTAATAAATTACTCATTCAAAATAAAATAAGTTCACATGAAGACATTACATAGATATTACCCTTGCAATAAATTATTACATAGTTTTTCCAGTATATTCTTGAATCAATTTCTCACTTATTCTATGAATATACTTATTCTCAAGAGATCCGGGTTGCAGTTGCTCTGCTGATTTATCTAAATTTTAATAGACTGACACCAGTTTTAGAAGACTGGTCTTCTATTATTAGCTATTAAGACCTCTCAAATAATCGGGAAAATTATTTGTAATAAAAATAAATGAGATATGTTTACATTATATTACGTTTCTCCCTGCAGTTTGATGTTGTCTGTATTGGTTTTTGTTTTTTGTTTTTTCTTTTGTTAACTTTGATAATGTTGTTTTATGTATAAAGTGTTAAGATCAACCGAACTATATATATTTCTTTATACAATGTATTGCAATATTTGAAATATGATCAATACATTTAAAGGAAAGTATGTGCAGCACACAGACCGCTTGACGTCTTGTGCCCCGGAAGTGAATGTCTTTACCCAACGAGGTCAAAATGGCGGCTCGCTGCATGTGAAGGGGTCGAAACGAGAGCCGGCTTTATGATTGGAGAACATGTATAAAACGCCATGTAGCAGACTGTCAGGTAACACACGGAGATGTGTTATGTCGTTTAACGTGTCGCAGCATTTAAAAGTGATTTTTCAAATTTACACCAGCTGAAAACAGCTTTTGAAGCCAAGGCGAAAGCTAGCCAGCTAGCTTAGCATGTAGTTAGCTATCCGGATGGCACCTGGGATGTTTGGCAGGAGGCTAGCAATCAGCAATGACCTTAGATGGAAGTCAACCGCATCTGCAGAGGCCGAAATTAGCCAGTTACTGCCTGGTTTGATAACGAGCTATTTGATTTTGAACGTGTGTTATCAAACAACGGGAAAAGCTAGCGTACAGAGGAGCAGTGTTGACGTGGGATTTATAACTTGGGACAGGTCGGTAACGTTAACTGTTATGACAAGGACGCTGTACGGGGGGGTGTTTCTAGTATTTTTGTCTACCCTCGTTGATGTAAAGGGGTGTATAAAATATTAGGATCACCTCTCATTAGAACGAACTGCCAAAATGATCATATCAACATCCTTCAGAAACAAATTAAGCAAAAGCTGAATTATTTATATTTATATATATATATATATATATATATATATTCATATTCTGCATTAGTTGCAGCTAAATATACCCAGTAAACTAGTAACTTTAGTGTAAGCAGAGTTTATTAGTGATGTAACTTGGTGAGTAGATGCATGTTTTAACTGTCCCTCAGGTAGTTCATGTTGTTATATTACAACAAAATCTTTAGTGACGTAATGGGAAGAGTCCAGATGTTTTATCACTGACAGGCACAAACATCAGTTATGTCATGCTTCAGCTTTTACCCATAACACATTGTTTGCTTGCTTTATTTTATTTGTGTGCGTGTTCCATGCGAGATTTAATCTGTGTTTTTGTCTCGATGTTCTTTGCTTTTAGTTTTTCATGTGTAATTAAACCAAACCATAAACGGCCTTATTTTAACGACCAAACATATTTCACCTTTCTTGTAGTTTTGATTGGTGCAAGTGTGAAGCAGAAATTAGTTCAAAATGTTCCTCGATGTGACCAGACTGCTCGCAGCCTCATTCAGCTGCACAGAAGAGATCCATCAAACTGGATGACGTACCAGCATCTCACCTTCCTGAAGCGCCAGGTATCTTTTGCTGGGCCCAATATCTAATTAAATTTTAATTTCAGTCTTTCTTTGTGGTTTATAATGTTGTTTTCCTTGTTATTAATACATTTTCTTCACCATACCTTGAAGGTGAACTGATTATTTTATTCTTTTTTGTGTGCGTTCCGTTTTATTCTCATGACAGGAAGTGATCGCATAAATCCTCTTGTTCCCCTGTTTTTCTTTCAGTATGTATCCAAGAACAATAGTGAGCTTCACCAACGTGCCATCCCGAAACAGGCTCCTGTCCTGACCATTGCGGATGAGAGAGATGACAGCGTTGAAAGACAGGTGCAGAGGGTGCCAACGATTGATCCTGTGGTCACGGATACTGTTCCACAGCCTGAACTATACACCTTGAAGCCAACTATAGAAGATGCAGCAGCAGTACAGAAAGAGTCTATCTCCAGTATGGTTGCGACTTCAGAAGAGACTCCCCATGTCCAGGAGGAGACGGATCAGGCAAGGGAGGCACGTCTAGACAGACAGTGGAAGCAACTGAAGGTTGATGTGGCTGACTTGCCAGATATCTACGCCAGGCTTGCCAAAATCAAACTCACAGGTAGAGTACACAGGTCATCTTGATTTTGTAAGGTTATCTGAAATATCTCTGAAACGATCTGAAATTTAGTAAATAAGGCAGATGCATGAAGCAAATACAGAGATATGTATAGTAATGCATAAAAAAAAGTACCTGCTTATTTACCCTACACAGAAGGCATGATTTCATAGTAGTGCATAGTGTCAGAGGAAACCATCATTCATGTTGTTCGTTTAATAAGTGAGTGGATGGAACTACTGAAGTACACTTTTGTTCTCTTAAGGCCAGTTCAGACCAAAGGTTCACGATGAGACGAAACAAAACCGTTTTAGAGCGTTGCAGTGTTGTGAAGTTTCAACAGCCAATCAGCTCGCAGAAAAGTCATATTCATTCATATTTTAAGATTTCAATGCAAATCTTTGGTCTGTACTGGTCTTTAGGCTTTGGCCATTGTCGCAGTGGACAAGATCCGCAACATAGTCCACTCCTCTACTGTTGATCCTTAGGCTCAGAATGTTAAAAACAACCCTTGTATTTGCAATTCATTTCTAAATATGCTAGCTCTGTTTAGCTGTGTGTGTGTGTGTGGAGAAACACACTGAGCATACAGATCAACAGTGGATAAGTAAATTGCGTGGTCGGTTTCGTGTAGTGTTTATTCAATTGAGTACATCCTGTTGTGCAGAGTTGCACATACTTCACCACTCAAGACACGCTGTCAGCTGCATAACCTGTGGATTGTTAGTAGATAGCTTTCAAACAAATGAAAAAAGTGCATGGAAAAGCGGTTAGTTTTGCACTGCAAGAGATTATAATGTTCTCTTCTCCTTCACACTGCTATGCCTCCTGTTTACATTGAATCAGGGTTGTACAGTAATAAGCATTGCATCCACACAGTTCTTTACCTGTTACTTTAAGAATAATACTTAGAGAAGGACACTTTGAAATTCTTGTTCTAAACTGTTGTATTATTCTTGCTGGGTGATTTCAGCACTAGTGGTTACGACCGCAGCAGCTGGTTATGCAATGGCTCCAGTGCCCTTTGACCCCGTCATCTTCTTCGTGTCGTGTCTGGGAACTGGCCTCGCCTCTTGTACTGCCAATTCAATCAACCAGGTCAGTTTTCCATTTAATAAGCACCTCTTTGACACATTGTCAACAAAAACAACATTATAGGCTTCACAAAGATAGGAGTTAATACAGGATTATAGAAGCGTATCTAACAAACTGTATAAAATGAATGATTAACTATAGCTAATTTACTCAAACTACAAATATCCAATGAGGTAAAAAATATTAAACACATGGCTTATGTAATTTTTTTAAGAATTGCAGAAAACAGCACAGATGTTTCTGGTCTTGAATCAGTTTTATTTTTTAAGTATCAATTTCCTTTTGGAAAGAGTGATGCGGTCTCAGAGCTGGCATATCTGTCAGTCTTGTAATGCATAATAGAATCTTTTGTTGACATTGTATACAAACACGGCTGTGCTTGTTGACACGTGACAATTTTCCTTATTCAGTTCAGTTTGAGTTATATAGCGCCATATCATAACAGTTATCTCAGGGCACTCTTATAGCGACGCCTGTGTTCTGGAAAATGCAGTACATCCCCCTTTTTACCCATCTACATTCCTCTTTTGCAACGCATCTCAAAAATGCATTGAGCTGACTGTAATGCTGTTATTTTTTCCCTGCTGAAAGCTTTTTTCAAAGACATAAACCAAGGAGAGCCACTATGCGTAGACACTTGAATGCCTTGAATATGGAGGACCTCCCTCTACTGTGTAGTGTTGACGTACATAGGAATTTGCTCCGTGACATACGAATATTAGTATAATGGGTGACTTCTCTCTCAACCCTAGATTGAACTCTGCTTACTAGTGTCGTTGGCCTGTAATTTGGCAAAGGCTTTGATTGCACTGCAGGTTCTTGCCCTTGGGCCAACCGCCCCACCCTGCCCACCTCCCACCCAAGCCTACCATCTAGAGCAAAGCTCCAACTGCTGCCTTCAGTGTTTTACAACAATAATGAAGTGCACCACCATGTCCAACAAACGCTTTCTACAATCTAGGTAGAGGCTGACCCCCTCCCGTGCATCGCCTTAGGGGGTTACATCTATGGATACAAATGTGCAAATATTTTCAAAGTTTTGCTTTTGCGTTCAGGCCTGAAAAGTGTCAATCAGACCATCGCTCAGGTTCAAATTGTATTGTCTCTTTTAATGGCCTGAAACTGAGCTGTGCTCCAACTCCTCTGTGCACTGCTACCTCACACTGAGCAGGTGTGTAAATATCCATCAGGTATTTGAAGAATGTCCCCCTTTCCTCATGCTGCTGGGCTCAGACTACAACTCCAAGACGTTCAGACCACTGTGTGACTTGAGAGGTGGCTGCGACTGTTCCCTGGCTGGGTGTCCCTTTTTATCTGTGAGCCCACCCTCACGTCCATCTTCATTTTCCCCACTAATTCAGCCTGAGGTTAGGATACGACGTGGCTTCATATTTCATCGAGACAGTGTTATTTACTTTTCAGTGCCTCTCTCTCTGCCTCCTCCAGTCTGGCGTAGTTTCAAACCTATAGTGAAGGTGAATGATGAAGTTCAGAGCAAAGTCTAGTTGCAAATTAGATAAGTGTGGGGCTTTTATCAATTTAGAAATTTTGGATAAGTTTATGTATTTTCCAGGCTTCTTGTAAAAGCCACATAATTAAACTTTAGTGTGAAGTTGTGGAAAGTTTCAATGTCTGTTTGTGCAAATGGACCCAGATAGAAATGATGTGAAGGAGGATATACGACACGATTGTGGATGTTCAGTTTGCATGATACATGTGGGCAAAAGGTTTTCTATGGTAGAATGTGTGGTATTTTGGGAACGCCTCACATGGTTTCTGTAGATAAATATACAGCGAATAGTAAAGAGATCCTGGTAGAATATCACTTCAACATTTCTCTCTGTTTTCACAAATGGCCTTGTGTGTTTTATCCCGAAATTCATCAGCGGTTACTCTGAGGCCAAGAAAGCGACGTAACAGTAGATGTTGGTATTGCTTTGTTTGGAGAAGAATGTCATTTCCCTCAGTGTAATTATACACACAGGCACAAGGGATGTCATGTGTGACACATAATTGCCTGTTGCACTGCCACTCTGGCGATACTACATACTTCTTTGCAATGGACTAACACTTGGCTCTTTTGTGAAAGACACACCCTCACCTATATGTAATGGATCTCAACACTGTGGTCATACGCTTGTTTTTCATAATCCTGGAAAGAGGGTGTGGAATGGAGAAGTAAAACATCCTATCTTCAGATCTACTGCCAGGGTTGTGTGTTTTTTTTTTTTTTTTACTCCCTTTCATGTTGGAAAAACTGGTGCTTCACCATTAGCGTGGTTAGTTGTGATCAAAGCTAGATGTCTTTAAATGGAAAATCAAACAAAAGCTTGACAAGCAAATCAAAGCAGAGAAAGATCCTAGCGAAGATCACTTCCTATGGATTCTGCTGCTCGGCCCTAATCCCTTAATGCTCAACATCTACAACTGCCGAATTACCTTGAGGAAAATGCCTTAAGGGAGAGAAAAATGCTTTGGCTCTTGGAAGTGGCAGCCAGACCTTCAGTGGAGCTGTCAAAAGCCAAGGCTGCTCTTTGTCCAATTGGGAAGTGCCCGTAGGGCAAACAGAAATGTTGTGGTTTCCTTTTAAAATGTTACTCTATTTAGGGGACTGACGGAAGGGTGTAAGCACTTGGAGTCACGTAACAATGGCATTTTACCATCTAGAGTTTCTCACCACAGTCAAGAGACTTGTTATCAATGCTGTCATGTCTGTCGTACAATCAGAGACAACAGTCAGCTCCAGCAGCAATGGGATGTAAGTATTTGAGCTTCCAGTCCAAGTAGCTCTCGTGGGTTGGCAATTATGAACATTTCTTAGCATGCTGCGTTTTGCTTACACCTCCGTCTCTCTACTTGGCCTGCCATCAAAGCCTGTGTGGAGGCGTAGCTGAAGAGGGTAATATTCCGTAGAGAGCCTACTCTAAGAGAAATAGGTCAGCGGGCTCGAAGTCTCACCAAAGGTCCCTGTGTGATAGAATCCTGGCTAACGTCAGTAGAAAAAGTGCTGGTTGTTCTGGTCATCAGGACCTGTGGGCCCCACGCCAGGCACGGCCTCCGCAGGTGTTCCAGCCGTCATCACCATCCAGTCTGGCCACTACTTCAGCTAATTGGATAATTCGGTCAGACGAGAGTTTCTGTCAAATAGGTACCGCTCAACTATTTTGACAGTGGCTATAGTGTAAGTCACTCCAAGTCAGCTCGCGTGTTTGTTTTGATGAAAATTCAAGCTGGCTTGTTTTGTAGCTGCCTAGTGTCATTTCTGCCTTTGTGACCATGACAGTGAGTTTTCTTTTGTTTCTGTGCCTCTCCTGTGGTGAGCTGTCTGAGGCTGGCACGCATAAGCGAGCCCCCACAAGCCCCCATCCCATCCACTCCTCCTACTACAAGCTACACCCTTCTCTCTTGTCCTGTGCAGGCATGCATTATTTACCCTCCTGCATGCCTCCTCCTGTGTACGTCTTGGTCAGCCCCTTACAGTGTATGTATGGTTACGTGACTGAAAATGGAGATGGTAATTATTAATAATCTATGCAGACAATTATCATTACATTGTGATAACATGTTTGATTAACTTTTTTTAAAACCTTTTTTAAAAGGTGCAATTCTTGAGTTTAAGATAAAAAATCAAGTCACTTTCTAAGATTTAACCTAAATTAAGGGATTTCATTATCCTTTTTTTTTTCTTTTTTTTTTAAACAATATCTTAGATTTTTGTCTGTAAACTGTGATGGGACTGTGACAGCTGTGTAACCACTTTTTGTAGTACATCAAAGCTGTGAAAAATCACATTAAATTGGGTAACATCAGCACAGTGGATGGTGTAATATTTATATTACAGTGCAGTCAATGTATTAGGGCTGCAACATATTTTTTGTTTTGGCTCTTTTTAAATTTAAGGCTTTTTACATCCAGATCAGATGAGCGATGTAGGAATTGTAGCTCTCTTTGTACATTGTCCTTCATCATTAGGGGACATAAAGTAATCAGGGATGTCAACATAAGCTTCAAAAGGCTTCTTTTTTAATTTTGTGACATGTTCAATTAGTTTCTGATTAAAATCAATATAAATCTCTGCAGTAGGCGTGAGGGAAATAATTGCTTGACTGAAGTATTGTGATTCTTCTTTTTACAATTTGTTTTAATTGGTTTCTTCATTTCTGATTAAATAAAACTCAGACTGTCTGACATGTGATGTGCATTGTTTTTGGAAATATGACTCATGATATTCAGTCTCTAGAAGTGTATAATTAAACTTTTTGGAATAATGCAATAAATCGTAAATATCGAATTACAGTACATATCGAATCGGCAGTCAAGTATCGTGATCGTATCACATCGTGAGATAAGCACATCGTACCAGCCCTAATGAGCAGTAATTTACCAAAGGATGTCAGTATTCCAGTGTTACGGACAATAATTAGACATCTTCTGTAGGTTTTTATGTTGCACTGTTATACATTTGATGAACTCCATTCACTTCTAAGGTGGTTGGCTGTGACTACAGCGCAGGTGGTAGCAGTCTACCTCAGGCAGGGTTGGTGGCAGATTTTCTGTGTCCCAACAACAATTTCCCAGGATAGGGCTCCTCTCATTGTGGTAGTTTTGGGTACCTCACATAACGTAGTACATTTTGAGAGGATCATTAGTTGTAACAAGACCTCATAGCCACTAAAACCCCACCAACCACTGCACTCTTCAAAGACAATGAAACCCTTCCACCACAGGATTTGTGTCTGTTCCCTGCTGAGAAGTAGCCAGGGAAGATATGGTTTCAAACGGGTGCTGCAGAATACCTCTAGCATGATGACATTGCTATCCTTTTCCAGTTTATTTTACCCCCACCATTCTCATGCCACACTTCATTTCATGAATGGATACCTTCAAAATAACTAGTATTTGTTTTTCTTGAGTGGAAAGCTTCAAATAGACGGAGTTGTAAAGTATCCATACTTGTCATATTAGTTCCACTGACGATGTTCTGTAATTGACCAAAAGCATTTTTTATGTCAAAGGGTTTAGTTTTGGAGGCATTTTTGTGGGGCCATTTTAAGAGTTAAAGGTCAACCACATTAGACGATTAGCCATATGGGCGATTTAACAAAAAACGAGATCCTTCCTTAGTGCAGATGCTTCTCTTAAGATCTTGTTTTCCAACAGCTTAGTTAAGACAAAAGAGCAAGTTGATCTTTGACATTGATAGTTTGGAGTTTTTTTTTGTTTTGATGGTCTCCACCAAGCTGTTAGTTTAGCCTGGGAGAAGTGATGGAAATGCCATTTTTTTAATTGCCTAGCAAGATGGCACGAAAAAGGACTCGATGGGTATCTCTCTTTCGGTGCCGGATTAAAATGAATATTTAACTAGATGGCCCTGTTTAATAGTTAATTTCTTTAAAGGCTTTTGTCTTTGTCAACCATGGCGTGCCAATCCATTTAAAACTGTAAAAATGGACCTCTTGCAGCCTCAGACAGGAGACAGATGCTTCCCTCTGATAAAGTCATGAAGGGTAAATCCATCCATTATATACCCCCAAGATAAAGAGCAAATACTGTTGCCAGGCAAAATGTAGGCATAGATACGGCTTTTAATAACATTCTGGTTTTTAATAATGTCTGTAATTGTTCATTTTATTGTGTGTTGTGTGTTTTTCCATTTACCATTCTCTTATAAGAATTTGGCTTCAGTGTTGCAGTTAAATGGCACCTGTATTCATTATCTTATCTCACTTTAACGTAATGTGTTGTTTGTGGCCTAGTCAAACCTTTTCTGTGCTTTAAACAAGCATAGTGTGTTGAGAATCAGTTCCAAAGTACAGATAAAGTCCTGGTTCTGATATTAATATTAAATGCAGTTGAAAGTTTCAAAAACAAACCGTGTATTTAAGGTCTTATAGAGTGTTGATTTTAAGCACCAAAGCTTTCGTGCTGATTTGAATGCTTAAAATACCAGCTGATCTTATTCTGTCTGTTACGTGCCAGGGGATCATGGGGGGGGGGGGTGAATGGTTTCCTGCTGGAGCAAATTTAACCAACAGTGAATTTAGAGACCTATTGTTGCACTTCTATGAGCCAAAGCTCAGTATTTAGAGACCACAATTGTACCACAACTTCCATGAAATGTTACTTTTATCAGGCAAATCTTTAAGATTGCTAATAACATATTTTAAGTGGTAGCTGTATCATTCCTGAATTTGAAATCCGTTGGTTGTCATCCATACAGTGTATATTGTATCAATAAACGTGTTATTATTGACTTCAACTACATATACCTTGAAGATGACACTGAAGAGACACTCCACTACTCGCATGCAAAGTGTCTCTCTGAGCTTTCAATGCCGCAGCTTGTTTGGGCAAATACACCTCGCCGCAATAGAGTTTCCTTCACCCGGGGGGATGAACATGACTGACTGATGGCAGGTGAGGCCCCTCCTCCCAACCTCCCTGATTAGCCTTTAGTTTTTGACAAAACACTGTCATTATATGCTTTAGTCACCAACGAGGCAAGATGCAGACACCATTGAGACTTGAGTCAGAGGAGGGGGGGGAAACCACCCACCTCAGCACTGTCTGGCACCAATGAACCTTTCTACACCTCACACTGCATTTGGCAATGGCTGACCTCATGCAAGCTGAGTAAATGTTGTTACGCAACTAGGACACTCCATCGTATGTATCTGCTTTCTGTCTTACTTATTTCTGCTTGTGGCAGTGTTTTCTGCAGGTTAAATGTAGAGTCTGTGTATTTATGTTCAACAGGTTAGGACCATATCACAATTTGTCTTAACTGCCTGTACAGAAAGCATCTTCCTGAGCTCCCCTAAAATACGACGATATAGGTCGTCTGTGCAAGCAGCTTATTACGGCTCACATTTACATTTGTTAGGTGGTGGCCTGTATAGAGCGCCGATGTCGGCGTAGGGAGGAGGTCAGGGGGGCTGGATGGGTCAAAAAACACAGGACTTTCCCCAGGACGCTGCCGTTTGTGTCACATGTGAAACCAAAAGTGTATGTGAATTATATTTTAAGGTTCGTAAGTTACATAACTAATGTAGTTATTTTTGTAGTTTTAGTGCCTAAACCTAACCAAACTGTACGTCAACAACGTGCTTATTATTGTTACCAGGTGTGGTACACGTATTTACATTTTGGGAGTCACTGGCAAATGACCTATTCTGTCGTTTAGCTTGGAGGACGTGTGCTGTCAGTGTCTCAATTTCAGCTTCCTTTGACCATTCTGGACCTGCTTTCCCACTGAGACAGATAGTGACATGTCAGCACCTCCAGCATGCATTGTGGAGGTATCAGTGAATGGAGGGCAGTCAGTGTAGAGGCCCCTGAATGTCTAGAGGACAAACCGTTCCTCTGGCACTAGTGTCACACTGAAGCAGATTGCAGACGGCGATAATGGCTTGCTGAAGATGCACTCATTTTCGGAGTGGGCCCCCTCTGCTTGTCATCAGCCCCTTGCACTGCTGAACATTAGCAGATTGGGGCCAGAGGTTTGCGTGCCCATTAGATGGGTGTAATCTCACTGAATATTTCCAAGCCGTAGCCCAAATGTTTTTTGTTTTGTTGAGCTGCTCACAATTACCCATTATGACATGAAGGAAGTTAAAGTATGTAGTTATGATGGAAAAAGCAATGACTTTGCAGTGATTCTGAATGTCTTTTGTGATACTAATGTTACTCAGATGAATGCATACTGTGTTTTGATATGCAGTACTGTATTGCATTAAAATCAGTGACAAAGGTGAATAACAAATGTCATGACATGGCCTGCTGTTTTCTGTTGAGCTCAAACTGAATAGCCTAGTTATTTAGCTTGAATTATTCTTTTTAGTTGCAGGAGAGAGAATTGTACATGTGGGTATGCTGACAGCTCCTTAGCTCACTGATATCTGTGCATTTTGTTTTGATTTATTACAAGCTCTTGGTCTTGGACCTTGTTCAGACATAAATGGCAGTTAAATTCAAAAACCACTTTGCTTGAGAATAAAAAACGCTGACCAAGTTCTCTATGGAGGTTTCTGGTTTTACAGTAGGTAAACGGGGAAACAGTTGTGAACTGTGTTTTGTTTTTGTTTTTTTGCAAGGCTGATGAGAGTATTGATTCAGACATTTTAGGGCATCTAGTTTCTTAAGACATTATGTGTTTGTATTTGTGTACTATTTTTTTTTGTTGTCCATGAAACTCAAGTTTGCCCTCTCTATCTGAAGGTAACTTAGCCAAAGGCAAGTGGGAACACTCTTTGTAATGCTGAGATCCGTGGATAATTGACAAAAGCAGCCCTGTTTATGGTGTGCCTGTCAGCCAACACTGAATGCTAATTTGATTCAAACCGAGAAGCTTTTGGGGCAAAGGCATCGTTGCTGGAAAACAAAATGGTTGCCGACATGCACCAAGGCTGTCCGTAATCCTTGGGTGTGTTTCACATTCAGAAGTTTTTTTTAATTTAGCCCAAAATCACGAGGTTGTCTCATAGATGCAGCATATGACTTGTTTTGTTTTTTTAACGAAACTGATTAGGTTTTATGTGACTATTAAATGGCACATGGAGGGTTACATTTCATTACATAGGCTTTCCATCCTGCCATTTGGTGAGAGAGGCATGATCTTAACGCTTGCTCGTGACAGGATTAATTAAGCCAAGATTATTAATTGTGTGGTCAGCTGGTCATGTTAGCAAATTGACATATAAAAGGGAATGTTACAGTTTTGTTTGATTTTTAACATTTTCCTTTTCCTCACTATGGTTTAATAAGCCCCTCTAGCCTTGTAAATAAAGGGCTGTACTGAATAAGTATGCATTATATTCACCTCATCTATTAAAGAAATATCCATTTGCTACATGATTGTAAAGTGCTCTCTAAGCATTATGAAGACATCACATTATTACCGGGCACCCTAGATTTACGCTTGCTGTCATTTCTCACTACTCTGCAGTTTCAGTAATTGTTTCCGGACTTTCAGCTTCTGCCCTTAATACTTGAAATTTTAAAAAGGGCTCTTGCCCGGTCTCCAGTCTTATTCAGACTGAATTTCCTGAATCTTAACTGCCACCCAGTCCTCAGTCCTTCATTATGTAATCACACAGCAGTCGAATAAGCCACAGGTGATATTTAGCATACAAAAAAGCCTGTGTTTTGTACGACCATGGCGTTTTGGTGTTGCTCATAATGGTCACATTTAAAAGCAGATGTTCTTGATGGCTATATTATTATCATTATTTTAACCATGCCAAGTCTGATCAGTGTTAGGGGCAGGGGACAGTACACACACTTATGTGTATGTAAATATATAAATATTTTCCATTATACAGTGTAGTCTAACATTTTTTGCACTATATAAATATATAGATATAAATATTTCAGTACATGAACAAACCTCTGTTCTCTCTCGCAACTTTAATATACACACAAATCTACTGATGCTTTTCAGAGGTGAACCTGAACTTCCTGGACAGTCTGCCTGTTTCATTAAAACATGCTTTAATCTTAGCCCTGCATGTATCTGAAATGCCTTCTCACCAGACCCTGTTTCCCAACATTAACCTGAGCAGGTATTAGGTTCCAGTTAGGTAAGGCTCAGAAGGGGCCAGTAACCAGTCTTTATTTGGGTTTTCAGGTTTTTTTGGTTCATTTTTGCCTTTGTTTGATTTTTATTTGTGTTTAATAATGGCCACCTTTATGTGCACACGCTCCTGCCTACCAGTCTGCTTCTTGAACACCCCTTTTAAAGTTTTCCGGTGCCATACAGCATCTACTGGCCTTTATATGGGGCGGCGGCACTGAAGAGCACAAAAGGCTTAGTAAGTCTGCCTTTGTGTCTCTGCCTCATCAGTATAGCATTACTTGTGTTCTGTCAGCATGTTGGTCCACCTGTTCTCCTCTGCCAGCCATTCCTCCCTCACCTGAGGAAGTCCTCCTGCTGGGCTGGGTGTGGACCCCCGCCTGTCTCTGTTCCACAGCAGACACTGCAGAGAGTTAAAAGGATCTTCAGCTACATGATGACATGGCAGTCTGTCAGACTCTGTTGATTACCATTCACGAGACAGACCAAAGTGTGTGTCTCTGGGTGTGTGCAGCTTGAATGCACTAACTCTGGTTCTTCTGCTTAACTGTACCCATCCCTTTCTACTATTTATATGAGGCAATGCTTTTAGCTTTGTAGCTAAAACCACCTGGGGATCACAAAGGGATTGTAAAACCACCCTTTTTTTTCTTTCTTTGTTTATGTCTACAGCATAACATTACTTTACCCCTCTATTCTTTGCGTCTTAACTGTTTTCTGTGATTGCCGAGGCTCACCTGTAAGCCAGCTTTTAGGCACATTGCTGCATTGTCTGTCCACAAACAAAAGTGACGTATCTGCTCTATAACTTAACTCTGCTTTGAAGGGGCCTCTGTCATTAAGCCTGTGTTGTTTTATACATTCCCAAATTTGTGTCTAAAGGTAAACTGCATTTCATTTTTCCTCCCCGTGAATGTTGTTTGGCATGCGATAAAGGAGACCTTGTATAATCATTCAGGTCCAATTCAGCAAAGACTCACGCTGCAGTCATCCTCTCCGGCATTATCTGGCTGCCCACATGCCTCCAACACAAGAGCCGTGAACACACACAAAAGGCTTTGAAGCGCAGCGTGTGTGTTTTACTCTGAACTCCATTAATGTCACTCAATACGTCATTCATTCAAGTAGCAGGAAGTAACCACTGCTGTGTTCCCATTCATTTTACACCCACACAGCTGTAATCAGTTTGAGAATGATAGAAATCGGGCTGTGTGCCTAGAGTGGTTATACCCATACATGTGTTACTCTGAACGTCTTTGTCTCGGTTCCGTAGATCTGGGGGATTAAACATTTCCACTGTCTGTGCACTGGTTGGGGTGTTGGGGTGTACGGTGCCTCTGCTCTTTCTCCTGCTGTAGACCTTTTATCTGTATGCTACTCTTGTAGTGATTACTTATAAAGACACAGGGTGGGTAGGGGAAGAGTGGGTCCAATTTCACCAGCCCACAATTTTTAATGGCACTTAACTGCTTTGAAGCTCTGTGTATAGGACTTTGTTACATCCTTTATACAATGTGCTGTAAAGTAGACAAGGAAATGTGTCTTAACTTCAGCTTTAAGGATGCAGATAAAACAGACATTATCCCCATGCCTAATAAATTCTTCTTTTTTTTTAGTTTAACTAAATAAACTTGTAAATAGACAATTTCCGATATTTATTTGTAGGACTTTACTATTGTACTGCTGTTGTCTGTCAATAATCTAGGATAAAATTGTGTCATTCTCGGGTTTGTGACCATCATTGCAACTCACCCCTGGGACCTGTGCCAGCACTTACTCTTGCCCACTCAGACACTGGACTCTGTGTCACGTAACATCCTGACAGGAAGAATTTCTGTTACATTCACCGGACAGATGGTTGACAGCTCACTTTTAGAACCCGCTGAGGAGCTAACTGGTTGCCTTTCCACTTGAGGGGCTAACGAGAGAGGCGAGGGGATGGAGAGAATATGGCAGAAAGAAGGACGGGTGTCCGCGGCAACGCTCCGGCAGCGGAGAAGGACAGACTCTGTGACAGGAACTTCGTTACCCTGTTCACAGTCTCCTCTCATTTGCTTCAGCATACAAGATTGAAACTCACAAATAAATTATTTACTCCTGCTGCTTTTTGCCACTGTTTACTGTCTGGTCTCTTGTGTTGGCTGTATCAGCAAATCGTCCGCCTCCATATCAGCATACTTCTATCTTTTCCTCATTCTGTTTCCCATCACTCAAAAGGTAAAACTAAACAGAAGGGGGGTTAGCACACTAGGAGATGTCTTAAACTGAGTTCATAGGATGAAAACCATAGCTCATCAGGGCTCATCAGATAGATGGGATTTTTTTATTTGGCACCAGCCCAGTGTGATGGTCGAAGGGTACTCCCTCTTACTGAAGGCCAGCTCAGAACAGACCCTTGATATTAACCATGTGCTCTCTCTGTGAAGCTCTGTAAGTCTACACAATTCTACACAAGATAAAAGTTTTTGCACACTATTACATTATAGGGAGAATACTATAATCTGTCCAGTCTAGTTCTTCCTTTGTCCCTGAACCAAACTGTGCTGCACTGCAACAGCTTGAGCTGCATCTGTCCTATCAGACGTCTAGTTTACAGAACATGCTGGCGAGGAGAAATGGGGAGAACAAAGCTGCTGATTAAACTATGTAAAGCCGTGCCACTTTGTGTTCAGTTTGTTGGATTCTGCAGGATGTTTTCAGAAACAACCTTACCTTGGAGGAAAAGCAGGCCGTATCAGACCTGTGACCCATGTCCCAGCATGCCAGAGTGCACTGCTTTTCCCGCAAGTCAAAGGGGGAAAGAAACAAACTGAATAATTTGTTTTTTTCAAAATGATGTGCTTCTCATATATTGTCCCAGATAGGTTATCGCTTTGGTATCCTTTTATTTTTTTTTTGCCAAAAGACCTCTTGTCTCGTCTCAAGTTGTGAGTAGCTGTAAGAAAATAAATGAATCTCCTGTTAATGTCACTGACTAAATGCAAAAGAATCGCAGCTGTCTGATTTGCTCTTTACAGTGCGTGCCATGACAGGCATCTTGTGGTATTCTTAACAGTGTAGCTTATTGCAAGATTTTTCTTTTCTCCAAACTTAGTTCATTAAGGGGTAGTTGACCTTTTATCCAGAATGTATATTTAATACCCCTTAAAGGTAATGCTATGTGGAAAAGACTGGCTGCACACTGAGAACTAGACCTCACTGTGTCGTCATCTTCATCTGCGGTCCTTATCGTTTTGATTTGAAAGGCTTGTTGAATGAGCCTGTCAAGATGAAGGGCTGGATTTTGCCATGGGTCACTGCCACAAATATAAATTTGCCAGAGGTGCTGACGGGCTGCTGTCATGTTTGAGAGAATAGTAAGGCCTTCATCTGTGTCCGCTCCTTATCACTTCTAATTTCCAAGGGGTGCGTGTTGAGCTAGGACTAGCCGTATCAGAGTCGTATTAAAGCTGACACACACACGTTCACACCCATTCCAGTCTCCTTGTGGTTAGACACAGCTGCGGACGAAAAAATCTAAACATTCACATTCTCTCAAACATACACATGGTCATGCACATGCCTCTCTTCCAACTGCTCCCAAACTGTTGAGAGCCTTTCAAACGGCATGTCATGTCAGTCGCACCCTCCCTTATTTGCAAATGCCCACTGATGGCGGAAAGGAGTGTTTATTTCTCTTTAAACAAGTGACCACACACACACACAGCCTAGTTCTATGTATTCAGCTTTCACTGATATGTTTTCCCACAGTATGTGAGACTGAATGGAAAGCAGTCAAGTGTGTACACAGTTAATGGTGATCAGGAAGTGTAGTGAAATGCCCTCATTACTAAGAATGTTAACTTATTATACTTAGACCAGAGATATGGCTGGCCAGCGTGGCCCATTGGGTAGTTTAGTGGCAAATTATACTAAGCTGCTTTCTACGAATCAAGAAAAATATTTGTAACTTAAGCAATTTTACTTAAGATTGTATATAGCGTGCTGCAGGGATGGATTATTTTTGTCCATTCTGGACAAAAAGTTAGCATTGCCCTGGTTTCCTCAACAAAGTGATTTTTCAACTGGATCTTGGATTATTGCAATAAATTAGTTCTGTGGCAAACGGTTTACGATACTTACACATTGTGTTCAGCTAGATAATCTTCACAAATGAACACCGCTTTTCTGATTTTTGAAGTGTAAATGCAATCGGCAGAAGTAAAAAGCTAACGTTAGGCTATAAACGCACTACACCTTCAACGTCCCCACCACTAAGCTTCCAACTTGTAATTTGATTTTGCGCCCTTACCTCTTCTACAAAAGCCATTGGGAAAATCTGAGTTAGACTAGTTTGCAAGAGCACGAGTATGAACACAAGGCTTTAAATTCACGAGAGAAATACCCATTCAACCCATGTTAAGTCATTACTGGGTTTTAGGACTCATTCCTGCAGCACTCTATTCTGCAACATTCTTACGGTGTGACGCATATTTTGACTAAAGTGACAATATTATAAATCAAGGCCTGGGGGTCATACGTGCTAGATTCCCTTTCTGTGACTTTAAATAAACCCATCCTGTAATGAAATATCTCTTCTGTGAGAGAGGGTCTCTTGATCCTGAGGATTTGCTGTCATCCCCACTGCCGTCCACCGAGTTTGGCTTGTAACCCGAGTCCTCCCTCACACTAGGAGGCACTGTGGGCCTGGTCATGACGCAGCATTAATGATGAAAATAGTGATATGATCCGACACACGAGGCATATATTCCGCCAGACCCCCTGCCTTAGTAGCAGAACAGAAATAGACAACACTCATTTGTCTTAAGTTGCGCACCAAAAGCCTTTCTTTATGTTCTTTATGGAAGCGAAGCAGCAGCTGTCAAAGCCTCCTTTGATCAGATGAGTTAGAAGAAAAACAGCATGTAAGAATAATCCTCTACTTTTAGCGATTTCTGTTTTTCTGCGTTTCAAGCTTGATCCTCTTTTTGTCCCACCACTCCTTCCCTCTCGCCGTGGCTCAGGCAGTGAGAGTATTACATGCCTCTGCCCTGCAGTAAGCTTTCCCAGATCCTGCTGCCCATATCTTCACAGGCAAAGGGACTGATTAGGGCAGAGGTAATGTGGCTCTGCTCAGCATTAATTGGCTGATTAACATAAAGACAGTTTAGCACTTCACTGTCCCACACTCAGGCCATTAATCAAGAGAGAGGCTGTGCCAGCTGAACTGCTGCCAACAGCTCTACAGAGACCACTATAAAGAGAGGGTGAAGCGGTGTGGGTTCAGCACACAGCTGAAAAGGAGATCCACTCTTTGGCCAGACAGAGTACTGCAGTCTCTTCAGTGGTGCCTAAGGAGAATGAACGCAGACTTTAGTGTATAGCAGCAGGGCAGCGCAGTTCAGGTATTTAGAAGACCAAGAAGTACGGGTAGTTTCAACTTTGCTAGTTACATGCTTTTGAAGGTCTTTTGAAGCGAAATGTCTAATGATTCTGTACACATGGAGTCACTGTGCAGACATCGAAACATGGACAACTCGACTGCGGAAAGAGGTCTGGATCATAGGTTATGTCAAGTTTTGTGTTCCCTGTTTTTCTTGATTTCTTCCATCATGAATTAAACAGCGCAAACACTGAGCTTTTCATGTCTGATCACACCAGCTGATCCCCTATCATTTCATCACTTCAAAGGATCGCAGATTGCGAGGAAGCCCACGAACATCTGCCAGCTGTCCGTATGCAGCATTCCAGTCAGACATGTCTCCTGTTTTTATCTTTCACCTCCACTGCAGCGAGTGTGAACTAAATTTTGCCATTTTCTCAGTGACAGAAAGGAAGTGATGGAGATGTACTCTTTAACACTTTAGTGCCAAAATACAATCGCTAGATGTATTTCTCTATCGTGTCCTATTTTTTAGTCAAGACTTCTTGCAACCAAGCCATGTGCAACCTATGAATGAACAACTCTTTGATCGTCATTTGGTCCTGCCTGCATAATTTTATCTTGTTTTTAGCCTAAAAGGGATGCCATCACTTATGTTTTACAGGGCTGTTTGTCACATGAGTTATTAGTTGCACAGGTTAACATGCAATGAGTTCTGTTGAATGATGCATATTATGTAATGTGACAATTAAAATCCATTCTGTACCTGCACATGTATACCTGAATCTATATAATGGCACACATGTCTACAGATGTTCCATTTATACCAGTTATAAACCACCACCCGCCCATCACTATTTAAATTGCACACTGTTTCCTCAGTGTCTGTTCAGCTTCCCCTCTGTCTACACTTTATCTTATGTGTCCTTCTGTTTAAGTTCATCTTCCTGCTTCCTCATCTCTTCTCTTACTTGCCTTTTTGCCATCATTTTTTTTACATTTTCTGACTTTTCTGACAGTAAGTACTTTGGAAGTCTCTGGTTTTTCAGGGAAACAGTGTAAGATCACAGCATTGCTCACATAGATCCAATATTAATATGATAATACTAATATTTTAAGCATTGGCCCCACAGGCCACCAAGCCCCTAAATGTCCAGAAAAGGTAATTTAATGCTACTTAACACAGCCTTCCTTGGCTGGGTCATATCTCTCTCCCTCTCTCGCTTCCTCTTGCAGATAAAATTATTGGATGTTTAACTAAAAAGGTGCAACGGAATTGGGATGTTTGTGGAAACGTGACGTTGCTTTGATGAAGGCTCACAGTATAAAACTGGGTGGCCACAGGGGCCCATGTGCATGTAGTATTTGGTGGCCACCAAAGGGCCATAGTTAATGTCAAACCCTGTCATTGTGACAGAACAGACAGCAGTCCCACTCCTACCACAGAAACACCTTGAAATAACCTTAGTCTGCCATACCAGCGTTTTTGTGTTGTGACTAATTGGGCTGCATGCCTTGTCTGTTTTGTTCCATTTCTTTTCTTTCATTTGACTTCAAAACGTGTTCTTCTTCAAAATGTCTGCCAGAACCATTGAATTGCGTAATCTATGTACATCTCTGGCTGCTAGATTGTCAAGTGGTTGATCAGAGACAGTTCACAGTTGGTGTTGAAGGGGGCTTTGAGAGCTCTCGTGCTTTTATTTTTGAAAAGTAGACTTGGCTCACGTGCATCAGAGCACCACCCACCCCTGTGGATGTTTGTGTCTGCCATTCAACTCCAGTGTGCAAACAGGTGACATTCTGACAAGTGATGACATGGTCTTTGTGTTGGGTTTAGCCCGTGCTCAACCTGGGCTTCCATCGGCAGAGCGAGAGGGACGAATTATTCAGGATGTTTGATGAGTTGATGTTTCTGAGTGAACCGAAGCCACGCAGCTGCTCAGCTGTGTGTGTGTACACTGCTGCCTCTCGAGTAAACACAGTCAAGGTACAGAGTGTAGTTATTGCATCGCTCCTCCCCGACCTTCACGGCATTTCCTATTGTGGTTGTTACTGTAGGCAGATATGAGGTCTGGGGTTAGTAAGGCAACCCTTGTCCCGTGGGGAGCACAAGGAGTGGCTGGTGCACAATGTACAAGGTTGTCCATTTTTCAGTCTTGTTCATTCTTTATATTTAAGTTGTTACACAGGCCAACTTCACGATATCCGCGGAGTGAAATGAAACATTTTATGCACTATTTTACACAAACTAGGCAGCCCCTAAACCGCTACTGCTTCAGTGTCACCATAAATCATATCATGATACAAAGCCAAGTTATCTTCCGCAGCTTCTACCAAAGAATAGGAAATGCCTGCCTGCAGCCTGTTATCAATTGAGCCCTGGTGGTTGGCGGTGGCTCACGTTCTGTCTTTGATAGCTCGGAGGATCTGGCAACCGTACACCCCCTCTCCTTTGCTTCTCACTTTGGTCTCCCCTGTTTTCCGTCCTTATGTGGCAGATAATTGTCCCTACAGTTATGGGTTTTATGTGTATGTGTTCATAATTGAAAGCAGCAGCCAGACTCTATATCACTTCCGGTTCAGCCCCACAGCTGCCCCTCTATACAGTAGATGTCTCGAGCTGATCCAGGGAATTGAGGCTGGTATTGATCCAGGCACGTTTTGATGGAACAGTATGTTAGCCCAATCAATTTTTTTGTTTGTTTGCTGCAGGTACGCCGAATATCAAAAGTGCCCCATTATGCTCCGCTGCTCAGCATTGTCAATGAGTCGTGAGTGAACTGCAAAGCTCACAATGTAAACAGTAGCCAGTGGTTTCTATCAGATATATCATGATGCGTCAGCGAGTGAGTGAGCAGAGAAGAGCCGCACTGTTAGTAAAACAAACAAACAAAGGTCTGTTTGAGGCATTGCGTGCACATCATCACAATGAAAACTGAATTTGAACATCAGTAAATTGGTCATGCTGGCGTTGGAGAGGCTGTCGAAAACAGCCTTTTTCCCACAACAAGCCCCATTGATACTTCTCTCTTTGCAGATATTATTCCAAATACTGTAGGACACAATACTAAATATTATAGAAAAATATTTATATAATATATTTTCCTAAAGCTGTCTTTGAAAACTTTGTTAAAGGCTACAACCAGTGAATGCTACGCCAGATAAATTATACAGTCAAGTTACCTCGACTCAAAGCAGGTGAAGACCACTCTGAACCAAACCTTTTAGGCGTACCTGTAGCAACACACGTGCATGCACACAAAACACAAGTGGCCCAATTATTTTAACACTGTAACACATGGCAGTGTTGGGCGGAAATAATGGCATGGGCTGAGAGGGCCGCTGATGCGAAACAGATGAGGCACTCTGATGTAAAAGGCAGAGAGGGAGGAACCAGATTCAAACTGGACAAACTGTGAAATGACAACACAGCACACGCAGTGGGGTGGACTGAGTGACTTTGACATTCACGCTAAATCATCCATCCATACACACACACACACACACACACACACGACAGGTTAATCCAACAATGGTAAGACTGTAGGTCTTTCATTTTGAAATGCTTCTCTCACTGTGGAAAGATCTTCTTTGTTTCTCCTCTTATTTACTGTACAGGTACCTTATATGCCTTTGGGGGGCACAATGCACAGAGCACTGATATTCACATTATCTGGGTCTTTCTTTTTTATTTACATGTGGGATGATGTTATTGGAAGCTAAGTGGATCCGTTTTTATGTGAGCAGCGTTGCAGTGAGCTTGGCCCAGGGCCTGCCTGAGGCCTGATTCAGCTCTGCTCTGGTCTGGCCACAAAGTGCATTTCTCTCTCATGCAGCCCTTGACCTCCTGACGCATTTCCTGACCCAGGAAATAGAATTAACACCTCAGCCTGGGCCTTTGGGGTCCCACAGCCACATACACAGCTGTCCATTAGCCCAGTCTAGTAAGACCCAGCTAGCACTCCACGACAACTGAACCAAAGGCGGAAAGGGAAAGCAGGAGATTTTCTTTACCGCGTATGGAGGGAGAGAGCTTATTCCACCGCTAAAGATTCTGATATATTTACCTACTTTTCAAACAGTTGTAGGTTCTCATTCTCGTATTGCTAATGCTAATTTCTGTCTTCAGAATAGTACAAAATGTTAGCATAACTGCAAGTTGACTAAAGGGTAGCTATGCTGGGCCATTATGATCCATCCATTTCTTGCCATTTTACAGTATTGTTGATCCCCCTTTTGAGAAGTTCAGTGTTCCTCCAAAACTACAAACCTCATCTAAGAAAGCCAAATTGTTATCAAATATGTTTGATCTTTTCGTTGGTACTTTGTATTTGTATCTTTATTCCCAGTCGAGCATTGCGTATCAGACCTTAATGGCACAGCCCACTCCCTAATGTTCTTCAAAATAAGAAAATCTATACAAAATGAAATGCAATGCTTTCCACCAGGAGATTTTTTAATAATATGGTGGCTTTGCAATGTCATGGATGCAGTAAATCTGGAAACTGGGGTTTAAGAAGAGGAAAGTGGATTATCTGTTTATTAGATATTTTATGCGAACCATATATCATCATAGGAGATGGATCTTGATATTTTGTAGTCCAAGTGCTTTATCTGTTTTCTTCATTAGTCAAAGGCTCTCATGCAGGCAAGCAAATGCACACGTCTGTGCTCTCACACACACATGCGCGTGCGCACACACACACACAGATTAGCCAGTTCCTGCGTTTAAGCGCCCCATGTGTTTGCCTTTTAGTCACACATTGCCTATCTCATGGGAGCACTTTGAAGCATACTCCTCCAGAGCAGATCATAAAACAGGAGTATAAGTAGTTTTTCACATAGTTGTATCCCAGAACACCACCCCACCAACACCACCTCCCACCCCAACAGCTCACTGCCTCCACCTTCCTTCATTTTGGTTCAGAGATTTGCTATGATCATGCCTTAAGAAGCTCCCATCACATTGTTTCTCTCCAGATTTTGCATTGAAAGAATCACAGTCCTGTGATCCTTTTTTTATAAATTTAGCAAGTCAATTTACATTACACCGGGGGCACACAGGCAGAGAGAAATACAAAATATGTCATAGTGGCCGTTTGTTTCCATTCACACATTTTGTTTGCATCCACAGAATGATTGCACTATAAACCTTTGTTTGACTGCTGTACTGTGTGTCAGCTCGACCTCAACAATGTTGCACCTCAACATTGCTGACAATTAGAAGGTTTTAACCAACATCTGTACCTTTTGAGCTGCAGTGTAGGAGGTCTGCAAGAACCACGCATTCAAAAAAACACAACTGCATCTATAGTGTTGCCTAAATTCAAATCCACCGCTGCCTGCAGTAGTTCATGATATAGTGCGTGTGAGCATAGAGAAAGACACGTGTTTGTGTGTGTCTCCTGCATTAACTCACTTGTTCTGTCTCCACAGTACTTTGAGGTGCCCTTCGACTCCAACATGAACCGCACAAAGAACCGTCCACTTGTCAGAGGACAAATCAGGTACCGTTTTCTGTCTTTGTGCTTATTTAACAGCATTTATCTTGTGCTCTTCTGTATGAACGATTTGGCATTGCGGCCCCAACTGCACTTTTTATCACATTAAGACGTGACTTGGAACGTTTACTGTTGATGCAACATCTCAGTGTGAGTTGGATTTCAGTATAGAAGCAGCACTGTATGACAGATACTGAGCCTCCCAACCCATCTTTGGTACAATTCAGACTTGACAAATGACAGAGGGACATTTTTCGAGGGGTGAGACGTGACCTAACAGCTTGTGATGTCAAAGCACATGTGTATTTGTTGGAAACATTATAATCAAGACTAATCTGATGCACCAGATGGTTTGTTACACAGAGCCATCTGAGAAGTTGTCCTTGGAAACAGCTTGGAAAAGGGTAGGCGCTGTCAAAAGATTCTTGGCAGGTGATTGGATGAACCATCTGTCTGTCATTGTCTGTCACGTGCTAACTTCAACCAATCACATCAAGCCTTCAGTGCCGTTCTTTGTTATTCTTTCAATGAAGAAATGCTCTACAGTTCTCATATAACTGATACTATAGCAGCAGCTGCATTAACCTTTGCAGGAGCCACCATTGTTGTTTTTGAACGAACAGTGGCAGTCGTCACATCTAAACCACGCCCATAGCTGCTAATAGTTCTTCATAGGACGCTGATTGGTCCAAATCCTTGTGGTTTGTCCACAAGCGTATAATGTGAAGCATGGCAAGATGGATTCCAGCTACCCAGCAAGGTAAGATGAAGACCCCACCTTAAATAAAGTGGTAGCAGTGAGCATACATCCCATATTGATTTACACCCTCCTGTTTCACTTTTAGTTATTGAGTTATTACTGCGCTGAAGCAGAGCAGTAATTGTGTATGCAGAGTAGCAGCAGCCAGACTGTACGTGCCAATACCAGAAATGCATGCCAGCAATGTTGATCCTTTGCTCTGCACCTGTCAGGTGTAATGCGAGCTTGTTACCAGGTTGGGAAGGAGGAGGGACGATGTGGAGGTAAGGGTGTAGTTTACCTGACCACCTTACTTTGCTACCTCCACTGTTTAAATGCCAGATAACCCCTGCATTGGTGCTCAGGGAACTAAGTGCATCGCCACGCTCCTACAAGTCTGACTCAGTGACTGGATATGCTCGTCTCTACCTGCCCTTTTGGGAAACTGCCACCTTTAGGCACTGAGGCGTGAACCAAAAAAAGAAACACAGACCAACCACATGTCCTCTTCAACCATTGTCCCTGCCAGGTAACTGCCTCCTTTGCATTTCACTCCTACAGGAAAAGCTTCCGGTCCCTCCTTTCATTTTAATTCAACAACCTGAGGATGAAACACCTTCCACAACATTCCAGTCCACGTGCAGCCAGCACTTTTGCATTCTAATATATATATATATATATATATATATATATATATACTGTGTTGCCAGCAACACAGTCACTGGCTGAACATCCTGTTAGTACCATAGCTGGACCTTGACCCAGAGCTATCTCATCTCAGGTTTAGGAATTCTCCATTGACACTGTTTAAAAGTTGACTCTCGTGCTGTGAGCTGGTGATTGAAGATGTTCTCTTGCTGTCTAAACACAGTCTCTTCTCTCTGGCTTTTAGTCTGTCCCTGACAAGAGGTGGTGTCTGTCTCTGAAACGCCTCGAAACACTAGCTGTCTCGCTCTTTCTTCCTCCCTCCTTCTCTTTCACACATACAATCTTATGTAGAGACAGCGAGCAGATGGGAGGTTGGACTGTCCTGTCAAACAAGCCATCAGAAGACCACATTTTACACATTCTCCTTGTTGTCCTCAGGACAAGGCTTTGTATAAGCCAAATGACGCCCCTCCACTACATCTGTCTTACTGCAGTAATCTGTCTGTCCAATATGATGTCAGCATCGGAAATAGTTTGTCATCTCATGTCAGGACTACAATAGTGGATCGTCTTTCACACTTTTTATTGTTCTTCTGTGAAATGTGGACAACAGTCCAACATGGTTTGTTGTGGTTTTGAGGAGCTTTTGATGATGCTGAATAGCTTTGTTTAGTCAGTGGATCAGTTTGTCTCCTTAAAGGCAGGGGGTACGATTTTGAAGTACGACTGGTGACCAAGTTGGACCGAGTCCATTACAGTCTTGAGTCAGCTGGTGATAAAATCATACCGTATGTGGCGATGAAGCATTCTCATTGTTTGCCTTTTGATAAAGTCTAGAAAGAAAGTAAAGAATGGTATTTTAAAAGAGATTCTTAACTCAAAGTCCATTTACTAGCTTTTCCAGAGCTTTCAACTATATCTAACAAGGCTTTGATTTCATGTGCTCGTTAGTAGCTCACCTGGTAGAGCGTGTACCATATCAAGGCTGAGTCCCTACCGCGACGGCCCGGGTTTGAATCCGCCCCAGACCCTTGGTCATCCCCTGCCTTTCCTGTCTAACTCAAATGTCACTGTCAAATAATACAGAAATGCCAAAGAAAAAACATAATTCAATTTCAGGTTCAACTATTTTTAATTAGGTTTCATTTTATGAAAAATCACAAAGAAATAATACCTTTTTATTTTATAATCCGTGTCATCCAGCTCTGCTAAAGTACACCTCATTCTTATGAATTTCACTTGCCTCCTGCTCTCTCTGAGTAGTTAACCATCAAATCCAAATGTAGCATTTATCTTGCTTTCTTTGCTTTTGCAACACAAATTGCAGCAGAAATTAGCAACACAAGCTGTTTTTGATGTTTCGGGTGAGGAACATGAGAATTGTCTTACAGGATCAGTCATTTCAGGGTGCGTTTTCAGAATTTCTGCTCAATATGTGCTCCTTTCTGGCTGTCGATACAAAAGGAATCTGTGCATCTTTTGTGGAAATAGTCCTTTTATTTGCAATGTCTAGTCTTCGCAGGTTTTAATCATTTATAGTCTGCTCCCAGTTTTACACCAGTCCCAGAAGCCACTGGGATTTAGACAAGGCATTTGGAATTTTAGTTTTCCACAGTTTACTGGAATATTTAACAGGTGACAAAGTTTTAAATAGAATCATCCTGTTTCTTTAACCGAATGGGTAAATCCCTCGTGTTTCACATTTGGATCTCTGGCCTTGATTGTGGTCTAACCAGACCACCACATCCACATCTGTGGCTTTCTGCATTGACATTAGTCACCTGACAGAGGACAGTAAACCCACCTCAGGCCATGTGACGCACTCCTTCCCCTGACCCCCACAGAGCCAGCCCACAGCCAGACTGTCGACAACCCAACCAGCCTGCAAGGCCCCACCTCAGCCCACATAAAACAGACATAACACCACTAATCACATTAATGCACCAATCTCCTTGCTCAGCCACACTACCAAAATAAAAGCCCTGTTTGCTTTTTGAAGAGAAGGCCTGCGTTTGGTCAAGATTTTAATCTACCCTCTCTTTAATTTATGGAGCATTTACTGGTGAATTTGAACCAGACCTTGCCATCACTGTTTTCAATAAAAGATGAGGGGAGGTGGAGGAGGAGGAAGTCTTCATCCGGCTAAAAACCTGAGCCGCAGTGCTTTTCTTCAGCTAGTTTTGATCTTTGGTGTGTGCACATGCTCTTCATCTTGCAGGGCTACTTTTATTCCTGACAAACTCTTATCAGATGAGCTTCCTCTAAGCCTCCTGTTTTGAGACTCAGCCATGCGTTGTGTGTGTGTGTGTGTGTGTGTGTGTGTGTGTGTGTGTGTTAGGTTCATTGTGGAGCTATCATTGTCTTATCTGGTGTCTGCACAAAACATTATCATCCCGTACTTCCCATGGCGGTGATGGGCTTTTGTCTGAGCCTGAATCTGTGTATTGTGACTTGCCTTTTTATCATCCTTTCTAAATTTGCCTTTGTATGTTTTTTTTATTTATCCGATTCTCATGTTCTCTCCTCGTGTTTCTCTTTTCTTTTCTGCCCCTTCCTTATACCAGTCCCCTCCATGCAGTATCCTTCGCTCTGGCCTGTGGCGTTCCCGGGATTGCTCTGCTCACGCTGGCGGTAAACCCCTTGACGGGCTTCCTGGGCGCCCTCAACATCTTTCTCTACACCTGCTGCTACACGCCGCTCAAGAGACTCAGCATCACCAACACCTGGTTGGGAGCAGTGGTCGGTGCGATACCTCCTGTCATGGGCTGGACGGCTGCCACAGGTTGTCTGGATCCAGGTAAGACTCGCCCAGCTGAGAAATGGGGTAATAGTGGACTCACATGTGTGTGGTTCTCCAACGTTAGTTAGGTTGAGAGAAAATGAGTCAGTTGAAAGGCATCTTTAACTTAATTTGTCATTTAGCAAACACTAATGCCAAACATTAGCTGGATCCAGCTCCTTTTAAATTAGTGGATTTGCTGCTTTTCTGTTTTATATATTAGTGTCAATTATATGTCTGTATGTTTGGGTTTTGACAAAAGATTCCATTTCAATTAATTTTTTTTTCTCCAATGTGAATATTTGCTTGTGTTCTGTGATAGTAAACCGAATTAGGGCTGAACAATATGCAAACAAAATCATGTTCATCTTCATTATTTTGACAGATATTGTGATTGCCATATGTGCCATGATTTTAGTGGGAACGGCTCTTGTAATTTGGATATCGCACTTTGGGGTTTCAATAAAATTTCAATCAAAGGTTCAACCCTAAATCAGGACAAAGCATGTCATTTGATATCATTGTATAGACTAAATGATTAATCAATTAACCAAGAAAATATTGGCAAATCAATCAATTTTTAAAGTAATTGTTAGTTGCAGCCCTATATATAGCGCCATCACATAAACCTAGCTCAGGGCACTCTGTCATATAGAGCAGGTCTAGACTGACTCTTTACGTACAGAGACCCAACTGTTCCCACCATGAGCAGCACTAGGAGACAGTGGCAAGAATACACTCCCTTTTAACAGGCAGAAACCTCAAACAGAACCAGGCTCGGGGTGGGCGGTCATCTGCCTCGACCAGTGCACAGAGTGTGTGTTCCTGCACTCCTACTTTTTAGTTAGCTGGCAGGTTGTTGTTCTTCGCAGGTGTGACGTCACACTACATGAAGCTCTCTTTACATATGGCCCAGACCTTTAGCTGTAAAACTCATCCTATTCATGAAGGGTTTACAAAGAAAAGCAGCTAATCCTCACATTTAAGAAGCTGGAACCAGCAAATGTTGTTGATTTGGCATTTTGCTTGAAAAATTGCAAACAATAATTTCTCAAAATAGTTGGCAAATTGTTTTTCTTTCAATCATGAAACCAAATCATTCCAGCGCTTACTCAAAGCAAGACAAAGGAAAGCCTGTTTGCAGCTCTCTTGTTGTGCTGAGTCACTCTCATCAGTACTTGCAGTCAACATGACAGTCCACAGGTCAGAATGTCATTGTCAGTCTATACACTTGTTCTTCTGGTTTGACTCATTTAAAACTATCAGATGTAACACTCATTTTTACCAAACAGTATATTGCTTCTGAGAACAGTGACGAGCATCAGCCACATTTTGTGGTAGCTAGGGTTGAGACAGTAACTGATATAACTTTATGTCTTGGAGGGGACTCATTCAAAGTTGTAACTCTGCTGTAAGTTAGTATTGATTGATCTTGTCTGATGCAATAACTGGCTGTAGTCATGAACAGGTTGCGTATAAAGTCTTGTTTGGAAAAGGCCTAATTTGAACCCTTATGTTTTCAAGGTTAGGAAAATTCTTGAATTCAAATACACTGCTTGATTTTCAACATATCTCAAAGGAAAGTTCTTTTCTTGTGTTCACGTCGTTCATAGCTTGATAAGTCCTCCGTTGATCCCTTACTCTGGACATTAGGAGGCATTAAGCAGCTGGTAAAACAAACAAATTGCCAATATACATTGGTTGCTGTGTGTGTGTAAGGAATTCAGTATTTATAGTAACAATTTTAGATGTGACGTTAAAGGCTTCGAGAGTCTGGGAATGTTTGGTTTAGGTACCTTGAAAATGTTTGACTTTTACTCTTAAAAAGCTGTACGAACCCTGCGTGAACTAAAGCATCTTTTATTTTCGGCAGTCACTCTGACTGTTCACATTCAGCTCTGAATATGAGATTTTACATGAAGACGTCAGATGCTTGTTTTATCATGATGCACTATGTTTTGTTGAAACGGTAGTCTTTGTTTTAAAATGGGCCAGATGTTTTTAGTTTCTTCTGGATGGAATCTACTTGGGACACTAGTTTTTGGGAAGACCAAAATACTGTTGTAAATACTTTATAATTTAGAATGTCAAATAAGGATTTGCAAAGAGGTGTTTGTTTTGTGATACAAACGGGTTAAAGTTATGGAAGTACCATTGTAAGATTAAAGACAGGTACTTTATCCAAAAATTAACAAATGTAAAACTTTTAGTCCAGTTGTTAGCCTAATATTTGGCGTGCAGAGTGTGAATTAAACAAGCAGCACATAAACTTGAGACTCGACCATTAAACCCCCTCCCTCCTCCTCCTGTCTCACCCCCCAGGTGCCTTGTTGCTGGGTGGTTTCCTGTACAGCTGGCAGTTCCCTCACTTCAACGCCCTCAGCTGGAACTTGAGGGAAGACTACTCCCGTGGCGGCTACCGCATGATGTCCGTCACCCACCCTGGCATGTGCAAACGGGTGGCCCTGCGCCACAGCGTGGGCCTGATTGGCCTGTCGACGTTAGCGCCCGTGCTGGATGTCACCAGCTGGACCTTCCCCGTTATCTCCCTGCCCATCAACCTGTACATCAGCTACCTGGCCTTCCGCTTCTACCGCAAGGGAGATCGCAGCAGCGCCCGCAAGCTCTTCTTCTGCAGCCTCTGGCACCTGCCCATGCTGCTGCTGCTGGCGCTCACTTGCAAGAAGCCTCGCAGAGATCAGGAGGATCCAGCTCTACCTCCAGCTGCTTTAGCCCTCGCACTTCAAAGCTAAGCACTTTCATAGATGCCTCAGAGACCCTTATTTTAACTGAGATCCTCCCTCAGTGACATCCTTAACCACTTGTTGGGCTTGGAGGGGGGTGCTCGGCGATGGACACGTTAATCTAACTGTGTGTTTAATTTAAGTTTGTGGTGCTCGCTGCAGATCAGGAAATGAGTTGGAAATGATTTTGATCAAAATAGATTTTTCAGAAAACACAGTGAATTTATTACCTATTCAGAAATTCGGTTATTAATTTTATCAGGTTATAATCATTTCAATGTGAGTGTGCTGTAAATATTCTGTATTTATTTATATAGGGGCCCACCAGTTCCTCTCCATGTTGTACATGACTACTGTTAAATGATCCTATGGGCCATTTGCTCCTATGGATCCTCACAGGGATGCAGATTAGTCACAGCATTGTACAAATGCAAAATTAAAGAAGAGGATATGTAATGGACACAAAGACATCATGGTATCAAAAGATTTCCATTTGATTTTCAGAGTATGAAAATAGGAAAATAGGACAAATATATAAACTGAAGCAGCTACGACGCTGCACATTATGCTGTTCCACTTACACCTGAGCCCTTGTTACTTGACAGTAAGCCTCGTTGCATTCTGCCACTCAGCAAACGCACTGATGGGTCTTCATTCATTTATGCTTTAATTCAACACGGTTCGCCTGCACCCATACACAGGGAATACTTAACCCGTGTGAGAAACACGAAGGCAAATGTTCTCCAACAATAAACATGTCATGACTGTAACTCCTGTCTTTTGCGTCATCATTTACTCGTTCGCTGCTTCAAAGTTATACATTGTGCCTGAATGGTTCCCTACCTGAAACACCTCACCCTTATCAATCACACCCACAAACCACTACCACACCTCTCGTTAGGTGGTGGTGCTGACTCAGCTTCTACATAATATATGGATTTAAGTTTCAGTTATAGCCTTAGTGGATATTCTCACTCAAAGAACAATCACCATCCCTCCAATGAGCTCTATTTAGCAGGCCACCTCTGCACCTGTCAGTCAACATGTGCTCCCCTTCCGCCCTTTACCCCTAGTTTTGGTATTTGGTTACATTTCCATCACCGCACTCGGGAGAAACAAGCGCTCCCCCTTCCCCTCGCTTGCCATCCTCCCTCCATAAAAGGCGACTGTGGGATTTAGCCAAGGCCGGGGGACCTGAAACGGCTCGACATCCTCGTAAAGTGTCTGACCGGATACAGAGTTTCATATCGGAGATGGTGAAAGGGGAGCGATCGAGCCAGCTGTTACAGTTGGGGAGAAAACGCACACATGCACACCCAACCTGTGTGGAGATTGAATGTCGTAGCCGACCTCCGGGGCTCCGTGTGATGGCCTGTCATATGGAGGGAGGGTGGAGTGGTGGCTGCTGCTGTCTTGTCAGCCAGCCTCTGCTCTCTATTTACATTTCTGGAGTTATTCCCCTTCTCGTTTGGTGTTCCTCGTACTTCTGATGCTCATGGTTGAGCACGTGAATTACACTTAGTATTCAGCATTAGGCTTATAGCTGTGCTTTCAACTGTTGCTTGATTTATTAAGCCACAGCCCAGAGAGGCATTCCTCCTCAAGAGTTCTGCAAGTGAGATGACTCTGAGCTGCTGATCTGATGAAAGGTAAATCCACACTTTGAAACTGGCAGTATTGGGGGGGGGAAGACGTCTTGGGCAAGTTCATCCTCAGATTTAGACATAGGAGTTCTTCAAAAACTTTATGACTGTTACTTAAACTAACAAGTGGGGATTTTTAAAACTCTCATTAAAAAATGTTTTGCTTTTTCTGGACTTCACTTCAGTGTTTGAGCTTATTCGTGCAGAAATGTGTGTATGTGCACAATTTTACCCTGTTTTCAAATCCATGCTGAAGGAGGAACGTTTCACCTTTAAGTCATACGGTATGTATGCACAATTGTGATTTTGTGGCATCACAACTAGCTTAGCAGCCATTCGCGGTCTGATATGCAGCTACGCCGCAGGAGACGGCTTCTAATTAAACTTTTGAAATGAAAAATATTTTCACATTGAAATGAAGTGGAGGCGAAGGAGCAGATGTAATATTAAGAATTTCTAATGAGGTAAGTAGATTCTTTTCTGGGTCAACATTGTTGGGACACAAATGATTATTCAAAGCAAGTATTTTATTTTTTAATATATTTAAAAAAATAATTGTAGATGCGATTTGTAAGTATTTCTGTGAGTTGTCATAAATCATGCAGGGAGCCCATGTGGTCCTGTTAGGCCTTCCACAAAAGAGCAGTCTACTTTCAAACGTTCACATTTGCTCTCATGTGCATTTGCAGAAAAACTTGAAAAGGGCGGTGCATTATTATTTCATGAGCCAACAATGTTTCACACTGTTCTCTCTTATTTCACTTTGCTGGATGAGCTAAAAACATGGAGGTGTCTCTCCTCATTAAATCACACATGTTGTTTGTGTGCGAGTCCGAGCTTTAATGCCAGAATATACATCTGTAAGCAGATGAGGGTCCCCAAACAGCAATCCGCAGAAAGCCCCAGAGCTGCAGCTTCAGTATCCACACATCAGACGGGGGAAATATTGTACAACAGCTCGGATTCCAGGATTCTTCAAACCAAGCAATGAAATCCCAGGATGACGGATGACCTCTGGCCTCCCTTCAAAGGTTGGTTTCTGCAAAGTAGGATCCAAAAGAGCTGCAGTGATCCTGAAGCAATATTTAGACTGAAACTATACAACCAACTGTTGTAAATCAATCCCTTTAAGTCCCTGTAAGAAAATTTGAGTTAAAAAAAGAAATAAATAAGAAGACTTTGATTTCATGGAAAATATTACCAATAACACAATCACAAGCAACAGGTCTTCCTGCTGGAGATTCTTCACGAGGAAAATACACATTATTAAACGGCACAGAAATATACAAGTCTCCTCTTTAAAACGCTGATTTTATTCCTTTTATTTTTGTTTTAGACTCTGGCCGCGGTTCCGATCGGATGTTTTGTGGCCGATATTCCGGCGTGACTTTGACTTGCAGCCGAAACTAGAAAGAGAAAAAAGCCCCCATGTCCATGTGCAATAAAGACATATTTAAGTAGACGTTGCGCACTTTTAGTCCGCGTGTTCGTTCGTTTAAAAGCATTAAAAAGCGTCTGCCAGGGTCTGTTCGGGGTTTAAATTACAGATCTGTTTGGACTCATCTTCAGTCTCAGATGAAAGATATTCTTCTTCTCTCTAAACTGGAAATTAGGTGCCACGTTGAGCCTCTTATTCAAAAGCTCTGCTGGGCTCTCACATATTTCAAAACGTGTGTGTAGCTGCGTTTGGAAGATGGCTGAATTATATTAAGAGACAGAAAAAAAAAACATATATGGGATTTAGATTAATTCTGCTCCATAGGGAAGAGTTTTGCGTTATTATTCAGACGCTCTCTGCTGTGATTAAGGTCATGGCCTTCGAAGTAAAAATCCCCTCAATACGTTTGAGAAGGAACAAAACAAACATTTTGTGTAATTAATGAGTTGTCTTTTTCTGCTAATTTGCTGCCTACAGAGACTTCTCACATTTACATGTCCTGTATTTCACCAGTAAGGCAATTTAAAATCAAAGCCACGTGAGAGTATTACTTCCGTTAATAATAATAATAATAATAATAGTTATACTAATAATAAAAGAGACTGAGATTTGGCTCGGCAGCGGATTGCTTTATTTTAGCCGTGTATTGACTCGCTGTGTGGCGTAATAAACTAGAAGTAAGAGACTATATAATGTGTAAAGACACATTCATGCTACAGGAAAAGAATATACTTAAACAACAGCAACAAAAACTGCACTGTAAGCAGTTGTTGTGTCTAGTTATTTTGCCATAAATGTTATTAAATTATAGCCTATGCGTATTATTATTATTATTATTATTATTATTAGAATACCCTAATTGTTGTTATAGTTTCTCCCGGCACCCCCCCCCCCCCCACTGTGCACAAAATGAATAATAATAAATAAATACAAAAATAATTAAAACCACGTCAATTTGTAATTTGGGATCTGTTTTAGTTTGGTTTTCTCTGTGTGACTGTGTCAATATGACAACGCGTGAGCAATTCAGTAAGAATGAACTAAGTGAGACTCAGAAAGTCAAACTCTCTCATTTTGGCAAACGTCTGTGTTTAAGACTTTAATAGATTATTTAGGACTCTTGACATTTCCTCTCCCCCCCGACGCGTCTTTCTTATGTCCGAGGCTCCCAATGAAGCTGCTCGTGAAGATGATTTTGCTTGTCGCAGAATGAAAAACAAAAAAAAAAACTGGCGCGGCAGGATTTGCGGTGTGTGCGCGAGCCGCGTCGGGACAAACGTGCAGGAAAACAGTTCCAAGGCGTCGGAACCCGTTCGAACAGTGTGTGTGTGTGTGTGTGTGGGGAGAAAGCGGTGACTGGACCCGGTAAGAAAGTTCCCCAAACTCTCAGCAGAGTCCCCGAGCGCACACACACACACACACACACACACACACACGCAGCGAGGCTCCCACGGCTGGCCCCGCCCCCCGCCTCCCTCTGACTGGTCCGCTCCTGTCAACAAACGGCTGCGTGTTAGTGCTCCGCGCCGCCATTGGCCGCTGCCGCTGTCACTCTCCCCGCGTGGCTCCCTATAAGCTCTCGCGCTCCCGCAGCGCTTTGAACCAACCTGCGCGGAGCAGCAGCAGCAGCAGCAGCAGCACCACCACCGTGTTTCAGCCACAAGCTATGATGAAAACACCCCCAAATGCCTCTCCGTTCCCGGATAAACCACTCCCTTCGGTTGTATTTAGTGTCGCCCTTTCGCTTTCTGTTGTGAGCTTTCTGTGTTTTTAGTGTTCGGCGAGCGCGCGCGTCATGTCGCCGGGATTGCCGCGGTGCCGCCGGGACTGAGTTGGGGCAATATGCGCCGCTGGGATATGAGTTTTAACCGAAAGGCTTATGGAATATAGGCTGCTGTGCCACAGCCTGTGTGCCCTCTGGTCGAGCCCCGTGAAGAAGAAACTAGTGCTGCTCAGCGTCATGTTTGTGGTCTGGGTCTACATGCTGTACTCCTGCGTGGGCTCCTGCTCCACCATGCCGAGCCTGGTGGCGGACAGTCACCGGGGCAGGGAGACCGGCTCGGCGGCGGGCAAGAGGACGGACCTGGTGTCCAGACTGCTGGCCAAGCCGCAGCCGTGGGAGGACGTAGAGAGCGACTACGAGGAGCCGTCCGTCCGGACCGCCGCGTCCAGAGACCTGCTCGACGACGAGCTGGAGGCGGACTGGGACGAGATGCGCGGCGAGCAGCGCAGGGCCCCGGAGCCGAGCGCCATGTCCAGCTTCTCCAACGGCTCCGGGAGCAAGAAGCTGCCGCAGGCGCTCATCATCGGGGTGAAGAAAGGAGGCACCCGGGCTCTGCTGGAGTTCCTCCGGGTGCATCCGGACATCAGAGCCGTGGGCGCGGAGCCGCACTTCTTCGACCGCAACTACGAGAACGGCCTGGAGTGGTACAGGTGAGTCCAGGTCGCTCCGGGCTTTAGATGCTGCCGTCGCTCCGTAAAATAGATGTAGAGAAGTGGGACCTGCCAGACGCTTCATATTGACCAGTGAGCCAATATGTGTATTTATCAAATGTCTTCCAGTGTTTTTTGTCGCTGCAGATGATGTTTTTATAAGTTTCTTTATTCGCCCGTAACACAGATTCAGCCCAACTGCAAACCTTTGGACCTCATCAAAGTATACAGCCTACAGTATTTAGATGGGATTTTTTCACGTTACAGTAAATTATTTAGACTTTATTCCAAACGGAACCTGTGACGCGAAACCTTTTAAAACCCTTTAAAACCCGTTAAAACCCTTTAAAAACCCTTTGGTTGTGACGCCAGCTGCTGGCCGGATTATCCCTCGTTAATTCAACGTGTTAATTGTTGGGGTTTTATTGCAGACTTATTTGATCGTGTGTATAATTAAAAAAAAAAAAACCCAAAAAAACAAAAAACAACCAGCCCAAATATATATATGGACTCGTGTCACGTTGTGCGCGACGGCTGCTGCCGCGACGCGCAGTGATCTCTGTCGGACGCGGAGCAACACTGCAGCTCGGCGGCGACGCGTCCGCGGCCCTTTCTGTCAAGTTTAAAGTGGGACCGACTCGTTGTTCCGTTTCGCCGTATGGTCGAAAAATGTATAAAAGAAGGTGCGATTTCTGCGGAGCAGGTGCGGATTTCAGCTCCCGGCGACGCGTCGTTACATGTGGGCCCCCGGTTCACTCTGCAAACCTTCTATTGGCTCATTAGACCATTTTCAGATCGTTGAAAAATAAAGGAGAGAATATTATAGTGTTTGTAGTCGTGTCGGATATTTAACATAATAGTGTTTACAGACCTGAGAAGGTTTGAAATGTTTTTGACCAGTCTTATGTCAGTGGGCTCCACGGGCCTAAGAGCCTGAAGGGGGGGGGGGGGGGGGGCTGCTGCAAGACAAATTGCGGGTCCTTCTTAGAACCAAACCCGCCACAAAAGCGTTTAACAAATCCA
>JAVQJF010108000.1:0-69443 GCA_036023855.1 Gadopsis marmoratus
ACAAACCCCGTTAAAACTTGCCTTGCCTTTGGTCTGCCCCCCCCCCCCCCAACAGGCCACATAATCTCGTATATTACCATAGCAGACAACAGAAGACAGAAAATTTGTAAAATGCTTTCATGTGTTATCCACTGGGTGCAGACGTGCTTGTGTAAGCATATATTATCATGTACGTCAGTGTTTAGCCTTAAATAAATCCAATCACTAAAATCAACTGTGTCTCTTCTTCTTGCCGTTTCTCTTCTCTCTGCATGTACTTGAACAAAAACTCAAGGTGATTACCACAGTACACTGCCATGAGCAATTTTCTTGTATGTACATTTTAGTGAGGTAAGTTGTAACACATTTTTACTATAAGATAGCCTTGTTCAAGAACCATTTTGTCTACTGGGATCAGTGGGTATGACTGAAGCCTAATGGGAATGGATGATGGCTATAAGAGCACCTGTCTAAAGATGATATCTTAAATCAGTATTCTCTCTTGCAATGAGAAGTGGAAATGGGGGCTGCAGTTACGGCAATAGTGATGTCTATTCCCTGGTCTGTGAAATGGCTCAATCTCCTCGGCTGCTCCACGGTTTGATTGTTATAAATCTTTTGGAATCACATTATGTTGGCACACTCATTACCAATGATTGTGATTCTGAGGAAGTGAAAGCAGGGTATATTTTCAAAACTCATCCAATAGTTGTTGAAATATTTCAGTCTGGACCAAAGTACTAGACCAACCGAGTGACATAGCCATCCACCCGCTCCTAGCATGGCTAATTAACAGACAGGCTAACAGAAAAGTGCGTAAAATGCTAAAATGTAAATTTGCCAAAAGTGCCATTCTGGAGGATGTGCAGTACTGTAATAATAATGTTGATCTTTGAAACAAAGACACATTTCCTGCCCATTCTCTGCATAGTGTGACTGCTTGGCCTCTGAGTTTACAATATGCTCACTGTACTGCCCAACGTTAAAAGAGAATTACACTTTCATGGGCGAAGGAAGAAAAGGGAAAAAATACATCTTCAGTATTTTCAGTTTTGAGCAAATTCATCAGAGCACTTAAGCTAAAAGGGTAATTTCATAAATGGAGATGAAAGCCATTGAAGTGATTTGTCTACCTTCCAAAGAGATTTTGATAGTCTTTCAGTAAGAGGGAGCTATTTGTAGCACTGTGCTCTTATAGGACCATTAGCTATAACAAAGAAGTCTTTTTCAGCAGGCAACACTAAGAATATCACTAATCCTATCATATTTATTCTGCAATAATGAATGCATTTCTGCTTAAAGTGCAGCATTAAACTTAAGAAAATCATTATAGATCAGAATGTTTTCATGAAAGATTTGTTAAGAAATCAAACAAGACAAAAATGGCTTCTATCTTTCATTGCTCACATAAACGTAATGCAAACCAGAAGCAGCACTCTGGGAGCAGGTAGAATATTCACAGCCATGCTATTGTTCTGGGAGCTTTGTATGTTTTCAGCATACATAATGGACCATTTTAATTAGAAACACTGAATATTTTAAGAAACATGGAAACTGCTTTAAATATTAAAACATTCCTACAGTCTCAGCCTGTCAGTCACGATCGCTGATGGGAATTCCTGGCCACAGTAAAACATGTGACATGAGGGCCCTTGTACAATTTTGTCGTTATAATAGATTTAAAATGTTTCTGAGCTCTGTACAGACAGAGCACTGTTAAATTATTTGTCTCCTTCTACCCATCTTGCAGCACCCCTGCCTGGAGTTCTTAAAATTTGATCATTATAAAATATTTTATCATTTTTGAGGGTCATTTAGCATCTGCCATAGCATTAATAAGACTTACATGTAGTTTCACGTCTTTAAGATATTCACTATGCCTTCAGTTGCCAAATACACATATGGTAACAGTCCTCTTGGAGGTCCAAACCTAATGTGAGCCAGGTAATAGCAACGCAGCTTAAAATGTCCGTTTCTGAGGCTGGAGTGAGATGAAAACTCTGGAGTGCTTTAACGACAACGTCTGTGATATAAATGCATGATCCTTCAGCTCACTGGGGCGTCTCGGCTGCCTAAGACAGACCGCTGAGGACGAACAAGGGCAGCAGGAATGAAGCAGAGCTTGAAGCTAATCGTAATCCTCTCACACTGAATGTTACCTCTCACTTTACCCAGGAGAGCCCTTATGGCTTATCAAGACATGAAATTAAGACTTAGCCTGTGCTGATCATGTTTAATTAAGAGTTACTACTGAATATTTTCTTCGGGTGTAACATTGAGCTAATAGATGATAACGTGTCTTATGAGGGGTCACTTTGGAAATACCTCTTACGACCATGATACACAGATAAGAGCCGTTGCCTGGTGTGCAGTGTAATAATGCAGGTTAATCATAATAGCCAGTCTTTGCCTTTAATTAAAATAATATGCATTAGTGAACATTCACTTCAGTCTCCTAAAGCCAGAAGTAGTTCTCCCACTTCCTATCGGTGAAGGATGCAGTTCCATAAAGACTTAACTGGAAAAGGTAGAAAAGATCAAAGTGGGAGCACTTCTACGTTTTCTGGCCCATAGAACACGGGAGTCCTTCTCCAGCCGAGCCGCTTGAGCGCATATGTGTTTGAGACTTCCTCTGAGCGAGGCGAATGACTTCCTTTGGCTTTGGCTCGACCCACACACATGACTGGAATAAGATTACTTAATCATATTTGAAAGATTATTTGTCTTAAAAGCTTGGAGCAAGGGCTGACTTTCAATTGATCGCAGCGAGAGAGCTGCTCTGCAAGACTTTATGAACTGTATCAGGCAGAATGGATAACATTCAGCTAATACAAAGACTTATTATGGGGTGTGTGGTGCGCAGAAAAATTAATTCACAGTTTTACAGCTGCTCCTTTTCTAATGATTGTGTATGGTAAAAATTGTTTTTGGGCAAGTTTGCTTCATGTGATGCTGCCAGAAGAAATGGGCCTCAAAGTGTGATCCCCAAAGTCAGCAGGATTCATCCTCTGGGAACTATGAATGTCTGTACAAAATTTCATGGCAATTCACCCCAATCATCATTGATATATTTTAGTGTCGACCAAAGTGGAGGACTGATTGACTGACTGAATTTGCCATCCCAGGCAGCCACATCACCAGTTTAGCCTAATCTACACTGACGGTGGTGCCGTTTTTAACACGTTTAAAGACAGGAAGCCTTTTACTTAGTGGGAATCAATCAGGGATATATGGATGACTGGATAAATTAAGGAAACATTGCAAAGAATATATTACAAATCAGAACACTAGCATCAAACAAAGGATTGAATTACTGCAGTAAACCTCTTTTCTTACATATAACCTGGGTGTTCAGGTACATCTTCACCATACTTTTGAAACACAGGATCTAAAATAAATGCAATACATAACAGGGAAAAGTGACAGGCCTACAGGGAGGACTTTATGTAACTTCCTGGGTGTCTCCCCGAGCTCTACTGGAGGTCTACAGGATGCAGGGGGTTGGGTGTGGTGGAGACTTGGGATTTAAGTATGCTAAAACAAAAAATTGGCTGATTCTTTTGATTTTTGGTGCTTTAAAAGAGAAGTGATTCAATTCTGATAGAGGATGTTCTCAAATTGTATTTCTATGGCTATTTTAAATTATTTCCTACAAAATATTTCCAACATGATTTTTGGTTAGATTAAATTATTTTGGTTAACAATGAATTAAATGGCTCTGTACAATGTGAAAAGAGTCGCTTGGAGTGACAAACCCACAGAGACATATCACCCGAGTCTGCAGTTCACATCAGCGCCATGAAGAGAGTCTTTCAGCTCATTGTTTTGGTTTTATGGCCCGCAACTTTACTGTTTTTGATTTAGTCTCACCACTCATACTCTCATCAGCGTCTGAATAAACCTTGTTAATCCCAAGCTTTGTTAAACACATTAAACACTACCTGCCCAGCACCAAGATGCAGGTAGGCAAAGTTAGTGACTAGCTGGTGAACATAGTAGAGCATTTACCAGCAAAAGGTATTTCCCTCTAAAAGAGACTAAATATTGAACTTACATCTGCCAGATGGCTACAAACTCAAGTCCAAATTAATGTTAATGTTGCTCCATACCTGAATGTGTAAATAGGGAACAGTTTGCTAACAAGTTTGCCATAACAACTTTATGAGGTGTTTAAGACTTGTTGTTCTGCTCCCAAGTGGCCAAAAAATTAAGTGAAGGCAGGTTAAAGGTTTTGTTGGGTCTCATTTATTTCTTTATTTGTTGTAATTGACAATTTTTTTAGCTTAAAAAAGAAACATGTCTCTACTTGAGCTAAATTGTTAGCCTGTATTGCTACCCACAAAATGTGAAGTGAAATGAAAAGATAATTCAGTCTCTTTTCAGGCTACTATCCTGTAGTCACTGCTAAGACTGTGGTTGTACAGGTGCAAATGTGCAAATACATTATATTGTATAAATGTGAATTAGAGAGTAAACAGCATCAAAATAAAGAAAAAAGCTGAACACAGACTAACCAAAAGAGGAGTTATGTTTCGGACAGTATATGCTAACATCTTTTAGCCTTTCCCTAGAGTTCTCCAAATGTGTGAGCTGCTTTAATAGTTTCTGTGGGATTCATTCTCGACATTCACACAGCCCATCACTCCTCAAAACACATTATTTCCATGACTTTCATTCATCTCATTCAATACTTCCAATGGGTTTCACAGACCGCAGAATTTAGGATACAATTCTTAAATCACTTAAACATCTTCTGGAGGACTTATGCAGATGGAATCTCTAGTCAGACCTGTCGTTTTCACTCTGCCTTGTCTTTGATGCTTTACGATCTGTGAAATAGACCATGCAGATGTTCGTGTTTTGAGAGCCGCGCGCTGCCTTCTTCCCTCTGTTTTTCTCCTTCTCTTCTCTGCTCCTCCTTCCTTTCCTGCCAGCAGACGAGCAGGCCACATGTGGAGGATGGCCAGTGACAGATAGAGAAGAGACCATGTTATCAACTCTGTCAGACGGTCAATCAGAATGACTAACGGTGGAACAGCGTCAGGTTCGACCACCAGGCAGACTCCCATTCCTGAGCCTTGTTTCCTGTAATTTGTTTTCACTGTCTGTCATATCGCCACAATGGCAACAACACAGAGAATGAAGTAAATACTTCATACTTTCACTCTCTATTTATAAAGATTTTCCGTTTCACTTTCACTACCTGCATTGTGAAAACTTACCTCTTTTCTCTGCACAAGACAACCGTGACATGTTAAGTTAAATATTGTATAGACAACACAATTACAAAGAATATGAGCGGCGTCATTCAATTAGTATTGATGGTTGTTAGAAGTCAGATTTATTTATGCAGTATTGCCCTTCATCACAAAAGCTGAGAGAAATCTACGGAGACACGCCAACATCTGAGGAAGAGTCAGTCAGAAAACATAATGATGGAATTCAGGGGGAAAAATAAAACACAACGAAAGAAAACAAAGCACAAAGAAAAATAGCACGGCATGCAGCCTGACCCATCCAACCTTGCCCAATTTACTCAGCATGACCGTCTTTAGATGCAAGAGGGAAAAAACACAATGATATGTTTGACAAACCCTGTTTCCTGCAGGTGTAAAATATAAAACATTTTAAGCAGTCAAACAGATGTGACCTTCACTTTACTAGTGTGTGTGAGTGTGAAAATGTGCTTTGCAAAGCCTTCACTTGTCTGTTAAATCCCCGAATGTTGAGAATGAGATTTGCTACAAAGAAATCAGTTAGTGCAAGAGGGCACAACACAACAATTTCTGTATATTCAACTGATTTGTCTAAATTTCCCCATCAAAGTCGTTTTAAGCATCATTGTGATCCTATTAACGGACGTCTCTGGGTAAAGATGACTCCATTGAGCCATGGTAGGGAGGGACCTGACAGCCGAGTCGGGGGTTGGAATAGCGACATGGGTGCGAGGGTGAGGACGGAAAGGTGGAAGGAAGGTGGGAGTGTGTAAAACACACCTGAATTGAGAATAATGAATCCAGAGAGGAGCACAGACATCTCTTTCATCTTCAAGCAGACTTGAACGCTCTTTCATCATCTGAAAAATGTGCATGCTCGTAGCACAGACACATTTACCTGAAGGGAGGAAAGACACATTTCACTTTCAAAGAAGATACTCTTTCCCACTTTCCCTCTTGTTATTGCTATTCACGCCCTGCAGTGTTTAGAAGCAGAGTGAGGAGTCATTAAAGACGCGACACACACCCCCACTGCAAGGAACACGGGCAGGTGACAATTATTTAGTCTGAGATTAGCCCTGTTATTGTGCCTGATGAATGCGTGTGGAAATTAAGAGTGAAAGCTTGGAATGGCAGGCTTACGACGCAGCATAACAAGGGCATGGGAGTGTTTGAAGAGTTTCTCATCGGGGTGACAGAACGCTATGTGAGGAGCTACAGCTTATTGTATGTTTTGGAAGCTGAGGGGAAGGGAGTTTCATTCCATATGATTTATTTTGGTCTGTCTGTTGTTAGACTTCAAGTCAAGTCAATTGTTTTTTTTATTAGCCACGCTAGCGACGTTGCTCTAGGGATGTAAATGATCGCTGTGACAGTAGGTCTGTGACATTGGTCCAGACTGAAATATCTCAGGTATTTGATGGATTGCCATGAAATTTGCCATCCCCAGAGGATGAATCCTAATGACTTTTGTTATCCCCTGGCTTGTCATCTAGTGCTACCAGCAGGTCAAAGATTTCGGCCTTTTTCCGGAGACATCAACCTGACTTTTTTCTAACACCACCACGAGGCTGACATTCGTGGTTTTGATGCGCCACTCGATTTGACATTCATGTTGCACCTCAGGCTGCATTGTAATAACTTTGCTGATCCCCTGACTTTTCATCTAGTTCCATTGTCAGCTCATTTGTTCTATACTTTAGTTTATGACCAAATACCTGCAAAAATAATGACATCCCCATCAGCCTTAGCTGTACTCTGTGTTTAGGACTAATATATAGCAAATATCAGCATGCTAATACGCCTTGCAAAGTGAAGTGTATTCAGACAGAAAGTGAAGCAAATTTTTACCTTGTGATGTTCGCGCAAATTTGACTGCTGGACCGTTTGTGTTCATTTGCCCCAAACAGCCATTGTACAGACAGTACAGACATTTGCTGTATGCTTGCTAGCAACATGTGCACCGACAATACTGACCTCGAAGCTCATTAGAAACTCCAGTTCTTTCCTTCAGTCTCTCTTTCTTTCTCTCATCGTGTCCTTTTACATGAAGGAGATTCATAAGTGCAAACTTTTCACTCATGTTGAAACATTTTCAGCACTGAGCTTTAAATGAGCCTTGGTTTGTGCCGCTCTGGGCAAATTCTTCCCGTATTCATGCCTACTCAGGTCTCATTGTTGATTTTATTTGTAATTGCGCCACATCTAAATTTCGCCTCGTGTTCTGCCCGAACACATCATAAGATAATGAACGTGGTAAATAAACATAACTGCTGTTGGCGTTTAGCTCAAAGAAAGCAAGAACAGCCCCACAGAGCCACTCACATGGCTGTAGAGGGCTGTAGACTGGTAGCCTTGGCTTTGTATCTTTTAACTGAGTGCAAAGTGCTTTCATCTCTCCGCTATTTCTTAGGTGATCTGAACCTGGTTTGTCACTTTGTGTGTGTGTGTGTGTGTGTGTGTGCGTGCTTGTGCATGAGTCAGTGTGTGCTGCTGAACTAAAGCTCAGTGGCCTTGCTTGGTCCGCTAGTAGAAGACGTGATGCGCTCAGACCATCTGACTGGATTTGCTGTGACCCAGTTAAGCTGAGTCCTCGGCTGCTACTGCTGCACACACAACTTGGCTCTGCTTTACTAAATTCCTTCTTAATTGAAGAGACAGATTAGCAAGTGAAGACACAACAACTTTCAAAGGGCATTTAGGTGGGTAGTTTATTTTCACTTGAGGTGAGCTTAGTCACTGGCTTAGTCATCAGTAACTGACTCCCCCATTCCCCTCTGCTCCAAGAACACTGAGCTTCAGAATGGGATTACTCCAACAGCCATTACTACAATGGCAGACATATAAATCTAATCTAAGAAATCGACAGTCTACATCTTGATCTGCTTATTTATTCTGCTTGTGAATAGCGTTTCGGAGAGATTAATGGCTTGTGATTTTGAGACATAATTACTTCATCCAGCTGAGGTTTTCGGAGCTGTCCTTGGATATGCCAGTTTCCTCTCAATAATTGGCCGCAGGATTCCCGGCTGTGAGATTGCTGTTTGTCCAGTTATGGCAGCTTCTGCTTTCCAACAGTCCCCACTGGCCGAAAGTGCTGATTCTGAGTGCTTTTATAAGAGAATTTACTCACTCTTAATCTCAAAACGGTCTCCAGATGCCTCTTTTAGTGCGAGTCAGCCCTAGTTTGATTAATGTGATCGGGGAGTGCTGAAAGTGCTGCCAGGCTCAGAGGTGTCACCCAACACTGCTGAATAAATGAACAGAACTAATTGTTTGTTTATGATTTGAAATATTAATATCATTGAATATATGAGGCTGTCAGGTGAAATCACCATTTGGGACAAATGTGCGCTGTGGCTGATGTGACTTTGTATGACCGTTAACAGTAACAACTCATTTCATAAATGTAGAGGCTACATTAGTTGGACGTTGCTGTAATTATACATTATTCCCTTAAGAAAGAGAAATAGTGTCTATTTGATGGTAGAATGCAGCGAAGATAGTGAGATCTTAATGAGATGATGAAATATTCTTCAACAGCATTCTGCACATTGCATGTCTGCTTCACTTTACTGTATGTAACTCACAGACCAAAACAAAGAGAAACAGCAGTTACAGTAACATGGCCATAGGGACACAAGTGAAAGTGGCCTTGACAATTATCATTAAGTATGATTGCACTTCAAGGATCCTCAAGTTCCAAGCTGACAAGTATTCCTGAGCCACTGATTAATGGACTATTATACAGTATGTTCTGCTTTAGAGGCACTTAGGGGAAGGATCAAGGTTTCCACAGGCAGAGGGATAATGAGTACAGAGACCGAAGGGTGCTTACGTACAAGCCCTGGAAATCCAAACTCAGTGGTTTTGTTCAAATGTTGCAGTTTGGGGCTTTGGTGGGCCTCATCAGGATTTCTGCTCTCTGCCTCTCTAATGTAGCGAGTTTAAAGAGGATGACGCTGAATCTGGAGACTAAATCCCATCTCCCTGGTGGTGCAAACCCCAGGCATAGTTTTGTTTACGCTGTGCTTTATCAGTGAATCTGGGAAGAATTGTAAATCCTTTGCATCTCCTCTTTCATCTCCATGCAGCACCTTGATCCTCCCTGCGTCATTAGCGCGGCTGCAATAATGAACGAGCGGGGCGAAGAATTGCATTGCTTTCACATGGTGTGTGTGTGTGTGTGTGAGTGGGGGGACATTATTATAGAAATACTTTATGTAAATCCAAAAAGCCTCTGTTGTTGTTAATCTTGGTAAGGAAGCGATTTCAACATTTTATGGTGCAGCACACAGCTCTCAAAATGAAATAAGATGATGATGTTGATTATGGCTGATATTGTGGAGCAAATATCCAGGTCTGAATTATTCTGAAGCATCTAATCAGTAACTCCATTTTGTTTTATAACACAATGGACAATGTTCTGGAGTAGAAAGACTAACCAATATATTGGTTTGCAGATGTATAGGGGGAATACTTCCTATTTTTAAATATTTAAACTAATGCATGTCATTGTATTTTTTTTTTACTTTAGAGTTTCCTCTCTGGCCACATTCAAAATTCTCTAAAACCTGATATTATGTCAGTTATGATTTTTCAATGTGTTCTTTATTATTACATTATATTATAATACTTAATGTATGTCAGAGTTATTTGATAAAATTTTGAGATTGTCCACCCTGCCGCACTGACAGAACTTCATCATTCCATCAGTCTCGATTATTTTGTGCTATTTTTAGTGTCAAAAGATGTTCTGCAGTTCACGCTCTTTGAGAGGGTTCTCCACCTTGTCAAAAGTAAAATCCTGGGAGAAAAACCTTTGCCACTTTCGACACGGAAATGCACATTTTATAGATGCCTTACCGACAATGCGACTTGAGTGTAGATGTCAGTTGTAGCGATGCAGAAATCGTTACACAGTATTGCATTGAACAGCCATCAGTCAAACTCCACACCAAAGCTTAGGTTCACTTTGGAGTGGCTGTGTTGAATATATTCACAAGCCATGACACCATATTCAAACAGCAGTGTGTCAGATCTCATTTGGTTTGCAAGTATTACATTGCTTCAATGCCATCACATTATTTGATGTCTTATCATTATCATCATTATTCCAGTCCACTTTAGACCCCTTATTGTTGCTGGCAGGACATAGCCCCCCCAATATTCTAAATGAACATGTCCTTATGCTAATTAAATGTTTTAATAACTCTCAGTAGACAGTATTTAGAGTGAAAGAGGGAAAAGCTATAAGAATGTCCCCATCGCCCACCCACATCTCCTGTAGACAAAAGGTTTTCTTATTGAGTACTGATGGCACCTTTGGCTGTCCAATTAGGACATGTCACAAACAAACACAGACAGTAAGCAGTACCCGTGTATCTGCAAATGTAAAGCCAAGAAGCAATGTTTTTTTGATTTAAAATACAAATGTGAAACATATGCACCTAAATTGAAATACAGTGATCAAAAACCAGTCTCCTTTGTGCACTCTGTTTATTTTAAAACGGTCTAAAAAGAAGCAATGCTCTACAGCTAGTTTCCAAGAAAGGACTCCCTCGTGGCTTTTAAAGCAAGCTGTCTGGGCTGTTCTGACGTATCGTCAGCTATTATTCCTGATGCCTCCCATGGGGTCGTCCTCTCCATAAACTCTTCCCCTTCACTGAGCCCCTGCCTCCCATCACCAGCATGCTTGTTAAACAGACACACACGTTAGCCTAACTCATGTTTCCTCCGAGGCCCACAAGCCTGCCAACCCAAAGCTCCTGCTTATCACTCAGCCGCTGCACCGTGTGTGTGTATATATATGTGTGTGTGTGTGTGCGTGTGTGTACATAGCTGCTTGAACACATTTATATTCCTGCTCTTCCCTCAGATAAAACCTCTCAAAGTATGTGTACTGTTTCTTCATGGCAGCATCCTGCCTCTTAATCGTAAAAGATTTGACCCAGATCCATTAGCATAGGAGCACATATGCAAATGTTCTACTCACATGAAAATAGAAATATCCTGATAAACATCGAGACTATTCTAAAGAATCGCATAGAGAAACTTACCCAAGGAAAAGCTGAGCAGCTCCAAGCAAAGCAAAATCAAAACAACAGTGTGATTAATTAAATCAGCAGAACTAATAGACAGGATGCGTTACAGGATCTGGGCCTGTGTAAGACAGTGCAGTGGAGCATCCTGTTCCCAAGTACTGTAAAAACATCAAGTCAGCGCCTGCATGAGCAAAAACAGCATGCTCCTGGTAAACACCAGAAGCAGGCCATTACACAGCTATTATAAGGAAATAAACAGAGCAAACCCCGTATTGTTCCAATCAAATCTGTGGTAATTTAAGGTAAGGATTTTCTCATTATCATCTCAGTTATTTCCAGTTGTAACAAAAGTTCACATTATGGCTGTTATTTAAAAATCAACTGTTGTTAGTTGTTTGTTAGCTGCTCAATGCTCTTTTTTTGCTTGTAGTCCTCTGGGTATGCTTTCTTATTAATCTTTTCACGACTTAACAAAGAGAATTTTCAAAATTGTATGTTGGTAAGGACATTTGTCACATTTTGTCACAAATTGTTTACTCAATTGAATGATTAATTTAACAACAAAACAGAAGGAGAAAAAATTAAGCAGACCTTGGTGTCTCAGGGGTCTTGTTAGGCACAGATAATAGAGGACAGGTAAGACAAACAAGCAAACTATGAAACTCATTAAGTTAAGCTATTTCTATTTTAGCAAATCTGACCCACATGTGCTGTATATCCAGTTCACATTAGTGATTTGCGATATAAAAGACCAATCACAGACTGATACCACTCATATCTGTTTGCTAAATATAAGCCTACCACTAGCAACCGGGTTAGCTTAACACAAAGCTTGGAAACGGGGAAAAAGCTAGCCTGGCTCTGTCCAAACCTAACAAAATCTGCCTACCAGCAACTCTAAAGCTCCCAAATGAACATATTACATCACATTTAAGCCCTGGGTATCTGGCTCAGTACCTTGCTCGAGTTTTACAGCCTTATGACGCGTTGTCATAAAACAGGGCGGAGTGGCCCCCGTTGACGGGGTCAATAGAGCAGAAGAGGCTACCTACTATGAAAAACAAAATGTAAAAATTACCTTTTATTTTTAGTCTTTGTGCTACACTAAGCTAACAGTAGTTTAATATTTAGCGAACAGACATGAGGGTGGTAGCAATTTTCTCATCTAAGTCTCTGCAAGCAAGCGAATAAACACATTTACCAAAATGTGGAACTAGCTTTAATGGTGTAAGAGTTTATTCTGTATCCGCAGTTATGACTTTTTCTACATATAATTCTTGAGATTTTAGTGAAGCTCTTAAAAAGGTTTGTTTAGATGCTTTTGGGGACATGTTTTCTTTGAGCACTTGGAGTTGGTCAATGTAACCTTTGAGTGGCACTAAAACTTTTTACTTAGAATTATTTTGAGTAATTGCTTTTGGAATAGGCTAATAAGGCTTCAATTATTATCCACATCAATCAAAATAAAAAGACCTCTCTCAAAATGTTCACCTCATTAACCTCTAACAGAAATTAAGACGATGCCTTCTTTATCAAATGCAACTTTTTCAAACTGATCTTGAGGAGAAGGCGCATGTCCTCAAACCAAAACCTGCTAAGAGCTGCACATAACAACAAACTCTTTGGCATTTGCACTTCTTCCAAAAACACTGCACCACATTTTCACACCCAGATACAGAATATTTGCTTGTTAAAAAGATTTTAAAAACACACCAGATGCTCGCTGCTAACCACAGGCATTAACCCTTTACTGGGATCTGGTCCAGATTCAGTATCTTCCACACGCACGCAGCCTTTTCCCTCCAGTCAGTTAAACACACAGTTCAGGTTGGTAGATTTTTTTTTCCTCCAGCGCATTAACTGCTACAAATTAAAATAACCTTTTTGAAATGACAGCATAAGAAAAATTTAAATGGGAGTGTTATAAAAAGGGAATTTTAAAGGCTGATTTTATCATAATAGGACTAAACTAGTCAATACTAGAGCCCTGTGATGTCTGATAGCTCAGCAAAAGACTCATGTTACAGCCTGGAGACAACACAGCTGTGTCTTAAAATTGATCAATAACATTGCAAAATCAAAAGTAAAATGTACCCTATGGAAGATGCTAAAAACTTGTAATGAAATCAATGCCTTGAACACAATTTTAACGCAATCCAATCTCTGCCGCATAAACTGATTAAACTGAGTTTGACTCTCTTCACATTCATTCTGAATGATAGCATCAGAGCAGAATGTGACTGGCTTTAGTCTCAGGAGAAACATGTCTGGTGAATCTTGATGAAGCTATACTTCTTTGCTACCAGCTCTTCAGATGCTAGTCTAATAAAAGCTGCACCATGCTGCTAGCCCGCGGCTCCAATGTCGACAGCCCTTGGTGGATTAAAGCTGATTTCCCTTTAGGTCAGAGTCACTCTTGTGAGGGTCCGACTCGCTCCGGCGTACTATCCTTGTCACTGATACCTAGCTTACTGTTGTTTGATGCTGGGCATGTCTCCGCGGCGCCTCAGCTCATCTATCACAGTAACTGTGAATGGCGGACGGGGGCAGCGAAGGAACAGAGGAAGGCTGGTCCGACCCTCCCTTCTCTCACTATATACTTAGTAATCTGAGCCAAGGCCGTTCCCTCAATGGAGAATGGAGACCTTGTATTCTGAGGCTCCAGATGGGCAAAAACAGCACAGCACACACAACTAAACTCTCCAGTGAGATAACTAGATAACTAGGAAGGCTATCAGGATATTTTGATGCATGCCAGCATTATGTGTAAAAAAGATTTTTTAAATGTAACGTGGTAATAATATTAAAGTCCCTGACAAGTTATTTTCTCATTCACCTTCGTACTATGAGCGATGTGCTCGTACACAATATTTTCCTTTCTGGAGATTTCTGTATTTGTGCTTTTGTCATTGCTTTTTCTCGCTGGTATGAAGTTGGCGACGGTAAGTTTGGAAAAGATGATGTGTTTCCATGCACAAATCACAGCTGAGCAACATTTCATTCAAAACATGACAGTTGTTGGGTTGTTTGCTTATGCTGCCAGGCCGCTGTCTGTCAAATCTGATCAAACCACATTAACACAGTACTGATGAAGCAGATTTTCGAATGTTGAATTATTAATAAATTATACCTATTAGTGTTTATGTTTCCCAAACTTCAATTTTGATTCTTTGATTATTGCTTATTTAGTCACAAATGTGTCATATTATAGTGAAATACTTCAGATTGGAAACCAAGTTTTCACTGGGCTTTAATACATTAAACTACACTGAAATGATAAAAACATCAAATTTAATTGTACATGGTGTATGTACAACAAAGCCTTGGACAACATACCACACACTTAACACAAATGAATCCAGCTGACAAAGGATACAGGCCTGTCTGTGGCAAGGGAATAGTACAAAACATCAAATAGTGGCCATTAACTACACAGTTTATTTGCCTCATACTCCACGTAGTTTGGTTGTCTGGCACTGAAAGCTTGCAGAGCAGTGAGTATCCTGGTCACGTCTGCACTGGACAGTTTGAGTCTGTGGCGGAGCAGACAGGCGAACAGATCCACGTGTGAGGCCCCCGGAGGCGAGAGGCGGTTAATCCTGTAGCGCAGCTCCACCAGCTGCAGCAGGGCAGAGTCCTGTGATCCCTGAGTGTACGGGTAGTCTATCTGCAGAATCAGGTCCTGGATCGCCTCGGGGTCAAAGTGCACGCTGTATCCAAACAGCTGCATGCTGTTCACTTTCATGTAGCCAATGTTGTTTGATGGTTCTGTGGCCTCCAGAGGCTCATAGTACATCGTCATGTTCTTGTTTCCCAATGTTGCTCCCAGCGAGTCCCTGATACGACTCCTCAGGTAGAAATGAACCGTCTCAAAAAAGCTCTTCCATCTGTTTCCTAGAGTCAAAGTCCAGTTATAACAGTCCAAGGGCATATCCAGCTTGGTCCGCTCCCAGTCAGGGTATCCGTGCTGACCTATAGGCATGGTCCAGCTCTCCGAGTGGCTGCCCCCAAAAGGATTCACAAACAGAGACAACGCCGGCTCCAGAGTGCTGTTTCTGGTGAGGCAAAACTGGAGGGCGAGCCCAAGGAGCATATGAACACGATTGGACTTCACCCGGTTGCTCTTGAGGGTGAGCAGCATTCTTTTCCTCCAGGACGGGTCAAACCACGTATTAACACGCACGTCGTTGCTCACAAACACAGCATGCAGAGCGATGCGTGGGTCACGCCGCTGGAGCAAGTAGCGCAGCTCCAGATCCTGCAGGTCTCGGTCACTCTCCAAGCCCAGGTAGGGGTCCGTAGGGTCAGGCACGGCGGGCCGGCAGGCTCCCTGGGTCAGGGTGAAGCCGGGGTTACAGCTGGAGCATCGTGTCCGGTTCTCTGTGGAACAGGAGGCGCAGCGGGGACCATCGCCCACAGAGCAGGGAATGAGGCCCTGGCACGGCGGATGGTTGTAGGGGCAGGAGCAGCTGCGGCTCTCGTCACTGTAAACACCAACCTGGTTGTTCTCACTGCAGTATAAAATGGAGAGGCCGAAGCTCAACCAGAAGTGCAGAGGCCTGAGGAAGAGATGACAGTTGTGTTAAACACTTGAGTTTGTGTTTAGAGATACTACACTGCTGTACTGGCTATTACAGGATATCTAATTCATATTTGCCACTTTGAGTCTTTTTCATGTTTTTGTGATTATGAAATAAAGGAGAAGCTTTGTTCCAGAAGATTAATACTGCCTTTCATTAAAAGAAAGTGTTGTTTTGATGTGCAGCAAAAACAATTTTAGCCAAACTAAAGTAGAAGTAAAATCTGATCAAATTGAAAATTTGAATCCATTGAATTCCCCTTCTGTGGTGCAGATGGGTGGTGATGACACAGAGACAAACAGATGATGCACATACCCACACAGCGATACTCTTAATTTCTCGTAACTGTATCTTCTTTTTTCAAGTTTATGTTACTTTTTACAGTAGACGCAGCATGAAAATGCTATTAAAAAACAATTGCAATGTGAAAAAGCAAATTAATAAAAACAGATTTTCTGTTTCACAGGAACACACAAAAACGTGACGTACCCAGTGACCCTACACCACTACTGAATTATTTTTTTATAAGCAGAAGGGGTGTGATAAAGGAGTGTAATTGGATTGTGGACTGAGGAGGCAGTGCCGACATTCGACTAGTGAGCTGATGGATTGTGTCATTTAGTTAATTTCCCTTTCAGAAATAGCTATCAACATGGAGTGTTCATGAGAGAAGCATAAATCTGAGTGGAGTTATGATCGCAGTGGTCTCTGATAGGCTGCTGAAATAGACTATCCAGGTGGGAGTGCTGCTGAAACAGCAGCTGTAACAGTAAAAAAAATACAGTCATATTTTTTTTTTTTAAGTTTTACTATATGCAAACTCGCCATATATTACTGGCCACAGCAGCTTAAATTCTTCGATGTGATTCTGTTATAATAAATGGATTAGAGGAATTTGAAGATGCCGGATTGATTGTAATGCATTTTAAACCTGCAGCCAGAGAAACGTATCTGTTTGGGCAACCATGATCCCGTTTGTCTTTCCCCCCACTGGAACAGAGCAGCTTTTCTCCTGTCAGCACTTTTCACCTCACTCCACGACTACTTTTCCTCAAGTGCCTTCTAATAAGTACCGTCTCGCTCCGCTGCTTTCTCCCAGCGCCTGGCGCATAAATCATTTTCATAATTATACGTTTTGGGGAGCACCTTGGGTTAACAGGCTGCAGCATAAATATTCCTCCCTCTTGTTCCCGTTTTGCATCTTACCGCGGCCTCTGCAGGACTATTCTGGGCTGTTTTCGGCACCTCTTGCTGAGGCTGAAGAGCTTGTTAGCGGTGCGTCGAGCTTTGGCGAAAAGCTGGTTGCTGCTGGTCTCAAGCTGCCTGTAGCGCTGGGGCAGTCTGGCATCCGTCCACCACAAGTGGTCCACGACAGATGTGTTTACAGCGTAATGGGTTGGCAGTTTCCCAATAAAGCTTTGGAACTCCTCTGGTGGGAAAAAGAACATGAATAAGTAAATGCTACCTGTGGCTATGAGCCGCAGGGTAACAAAATCCCCCAAAATAACCTCTACTCCTCAGTGTTTGTCCCAGAAAAGCAAACAGCTCAAGAGGAGAAATAAAAGCTGCAACATGCCAAGAAAGCATGTTTTGTTATTTGGATTGCTGATCTCAGAGAACAAGCTCATTTCAAAATTTGGTTCTGTGAAGAGACACTGTATATGTTAATCACTACCTGTTGCCGGCATACAGCGCTGTACGCTTTCAAACAGCTAGTTTCTAATTAGACATGAGTGACACTGAGAGCAAAATTGCTGTTCCTGCCGTCAACTATTTGAAAGTAAGGCGGGTTGCCACGGCAACTGTGATGTGTCAGATATAACAAAAAAGTGACGAGAATATAAAAGATGCAGGACTGTGACAATTTTGAAAAGTACAGTTTATTCTAACATAGGTGTACACATGACAGCAGCTCTGTCACTCTCTTTATGTGTCCTTTAAAATTTTGAAACTTATATTACTTAAATTTAAAATCCAAAATTAGATACAAACCAAGCAGTATTGACACCACAAGGGACGCTGTCACAGGTGTATGCTTCAAAAATCAGCATCCTACCGTGGTACTATAGTTAAAATATAATAATTTAACCGTGGCTTTGTTTCTCCTAACAGCTGGTTCTTCCTCCTGATTTGTGCCACAAAACAATCAGATTTGCTGTGTAAATGCCAGTCAGGGCTCCTAATCTTCTCCTCAATGGTATGGTGTGTTTATGGTAATTATAGCACTGTCTCAAAATGAATGCAATAACACATTATTATGTGCTTGGATGTGGGCCAGGCTTTGTGTGATGGCTGGTTCATTTATTTGTGCAGATGTTTTTTTTTTGAGTGCACAGAGCTAAGGGAAGTTTCCATAGAATGAGGAAAATACAGTGTGCACTGGTACACCAGGCCTTTCAGTCAGTGTATCGCAAGCAATGAAAAAGCTCCACAAAGGGTACAGAGTTACCTTCATAAGCCATGATGATTAGCTCAGTGATGCTCTAACTGTAGTGGTTAGGTTAACACATGAAAGCAATCAATGTTCAGTGTTTTGGCATTGAATTCATATTTTTAATTGGTTTTCCCTTTATTATCTTTTTTAAATACATTTTTTCAGTGTTCATTAAATTTTTTTCCATTATGAGAGCTTTAAATTATTGACATTACTTTACATTACTCAATAGTTTGACATTTTTGGGAAAGATTTAGGTTACTTTCTTAGAGTTAGATAAGGAAATTGATAGGACTCTCATGTCTGCATGGTAAATATGAAGCTACAGCCTGGCTCTGTCTAAAGGTAAAAAAAAATAAATCTGTGTGCCAGCACCTCTAAAGCTCACAAATAAATGTGTTATATCTCGTTTCTTGTGATAAAACAACATGTGGTGGGTTTACGTGGGGTTGTGAGCTGGGCTATTTTTAAACTTTGTACAGATTAAACTAACAAGACATCATGTACAGGATTAAGAGTGGTATCAATCTTCTCATCTAACTCTTGGCAACAAAGCTAATAAGCACATTTCTTAATATGTTGAACTATGCCTTTAATTATAATTTTTTCCTATGTGATTATCCACAGGCACTTTGGTGAAAACAGAAGGACTTTTATCAAAGGGTCTGTGTATTTTCACACGCTGCAGCCCTGAGCACGTAGAGAGCATCAAAACTATCATTTAATTTGACACAATGACTGACAGGTCTCTTGATTCATTGTCTGGAAGCTGTCAGTGTTTGACAGCCAAGAATGCATTCAGAACAAAAACAAGACATGTGTTTTTGTTCACGTTAGCTCTTGAATCCAAGTTTAAGCAATAACCTATATTGTGAAGTCCAGAATTCTGAGAAAGGTTTTAAAAGCTGGTAGTTCCACCTGTGGGTTTTTGAAAGCACCATTGAAGCTGACATTTTCAAGTGCGGTTTTGGATGGTTCATAGTGATTTAAAATCCCTGACTCACCGGATTCCTCAAACTCCTGGTTGGTCAGCCTCCAGGCGTCTCTTATTCGCAGCAGGTTGCTTTGCAGAGTGTCCAGGTCAGAATGAGGACAGTTACATTGGGGGAAGCCCACGCTGCACTCACACCAGCAGTCACTGTTCTGGCAAACAAACTGGCCCTCAGACTTACAGCCGACGTAGTTGAGAGCCGCCTGAATGAAGCGACTCTGTAAGTAGGCTGGTAGGATGAGTTGCAGCCCTGTGGAGGGTAAAAGACTGAATGACTGAGGTCATATGAAAAATACATTATATTATTATACTCTACAAATTAAAGATTGGTGATACATTTATATTTTCCTTATTATCAGCAAAGGCCATACAAAGACACTGACAAATATATTTTGACTTAATCCAACATACACCATCCTGCTGCTGTAAATACTCAGTAAATATCTATTAATTCACAGTGAAAATAGGCCCCAACAAATGCGCTATTTACTGTTGTTTGAGTAATGTGAAACTTACATTTGTGACCTGTTTAAAGACTTATATTTTTAGTAGTAAATACTGGGCTTGAGGCTGAGTGCCTGAGGTTAGGGAAGTGATGACTAGCACATTGTTGTTTTTGGTTGTTTTTTGGGGATATGCTGATAATTAGAAAAAAATATAAAATTGCCATATGTATCCTTAAAAGTAATTGTTTGAGATTTTTACTTTTATTCACTTTCTTGACGAGTTAGATCACGGTAAGATTGATACCACTCTAATATCTGTTTGATAATTATAAGGCAAGCTCCAGCAGCTATCTAGCTTAGCTTAGCACACAGACTGGAAACAGGGGAAAACAGCTAGCCTGCCTCTGTCCAAGGGTAACTAAACCCGCCAACCCGCACCTCTATTGCTCACTGATTAACATGTTGTGTCTCAGTTGTTTATTCTGTTCGAAAACCAAAGTGCAAAAACAACAAATTACAGTTTTGGATGTTTCCTCCTGTTTCAGTCTTTATGCTAAGTCGGTATTTACCAGACAGTTATTGAGAGTAATATCAAACTCTGCAAGAAAGCGAAAAAGCATATTTTCCAAAGTGTCAAATGATTCCTTTAAAGACCAACCAAAAAAATCTGTAATTTTCTACCAATCTTTGCCAACCTCAGAAGCACTCAGAGTTAATTAAGATTGACATGACAAATGCAGCAATGGGACACCACAAAAACACTAATGTCACTATAATGATTTAGGGAGCAGATCTTACCTTGCAATTGGACCTTGTTTTCTGGACTGTGAACCAGTACGGAGCTGACTGTGTCCAGATTGTCGTAGTTGCTGCATCCGAGCGGCCCGGTTCTGGTTTCGGTCACCTGCACAGGTATCAAGAGAATGTTAATTTGTTGTATCTTTTTTGTCATCTCAATTTGTATGTTTAATGGAGGGACAGCTTGTGACACAGTTATGCTGGCTGTGTCATCTCTTGAGTTTATGGAAATTAATGGAATGATACCTCTAATCCATCAAGCTGATAGAACGTTCTCAGTTTTTTTTTGGTTGGGGAGGGGGGGGCTACTAACTTTAGCATCTACGTTTGCCCCTCAGGCTGATTAATGCATACATTCTAATAGCCACTTCAGATGATAAAATGGATGATTGGTGTTTTATAGTACAAGATGCACAACTGCTGCCCCGTTCTGCTTCTTCGCTCTCCTCTTTAAAGCTGGCTGCCGGGGAGGCGATGTCTTAGATAGTATTGTTTTCTACTGCGTTAAAACAGTCAGTTAGTCTGTAATGGATGGTTAGCAAAGGCACCTTCGACCATCTTATTGTAAATGTTCTTTAAATTTATTCATCTGAGTTTGATAGAAATGGAATCATCCAACTTCCTGCTGCACATTTGAGTTCTCTGTGACAACAGAGTGCGCGCTGGAGAGAAAAACAGGAGAGATAGATTTGACGGTCTTGCTGCTCCCCTGCAGCTACATCAGGTGAACTTCCTAGCGTCGAGCCAATTCTCTGAATAAGCATTTGTTCTTAATCCTAACTGATTAAAAAAGTTGTGAAAATAAATTCCCTGAGCTGGATTTAAAGGATTTGATAGTTAATGTTAGCTTCAAGTGAGCTACCAAAGTTTTATGAATTTAATCTTTGCTCTAGTTGCAAGTCAGTGATGGAAAGATGCTAAGTACACTTACTCAAGTACTGTAAGATATAGAGGTACTTTACTTGATTAGTTCTTCTTCCCTCTTTCTGAGAGAAATACTGTATGTTTGCTCCACTACATTTATTTTTAAGCTCTAGTTACTTTTCAGATTAAGATTTTACATCCAATTTACATGATATGTTTGTAAAATGTCACCCATTGTTTCAGATGAAGCTACCCAGCAGTATAAAAAGCTCCACCTCAACCAACTGCAAGATAAAAAAAGTACTGTTTACATGTCAATACATCAATAATATACATCCAATAATACAATAATATAACATTGTCAGGGTTCACTTTGTGTAAAGATACTTTAAAGAGTCACTGAACACCACACTAAAAAATTGTGTTTTACTGGCCTCTGGTTTGAGTCTGTTCTACCTGTAACCACAGCCAGCAGTGATGTCACAGTGTACCACCACACCCTGCAGTACACTTCTACACCCGCTCAGGAAGGTGTGAAGTAAAACCACTGAAGGTCAGCAGAAAACAAGATTTTATATGGTGACACATTTTTTTAGAAGTACATTTTGTTGCACAAGTGTCTGTTAACATTTACTTACTCTAAGCAACACTTCGACTGCAAGACTTGCTTGTAACTTGGTATATTTCTTTGTGTGGTATTGGCTATTTTATTAAATATCTGTAAATATCTGAATTCTTCTTCCACCACTGATTTTTGTGTCACAGTATAAACAATAAATACATAAATGAATAAAATAGAATGAATAAAAATAGCACCAAATGGGTTAAGTTTTGGCCCAGTATCCATGGGTAGAAAACCACCCAAGAAAAGGGGTTGTTTTGATCCAGTAACCCAAGAAAACTGGTACTGGGCAAAGTTAACCCAGTAGTTTGATGGTGCTATATTGACCCACACTGGGTAAGGTTTCACCTATTGATGTGTGTATGCATTTATTTATTGATCAAGACTGAAATCATTTTCCTCCACTCAAGACAAGTCATTCATTCATGTTCAGCAACTTCAGCTGAATCCAAAACCAAGCCAGTCCAACTCGATGCTTCATATCTTGCTCCATGCTGGAGGCTAACAAACCCCAAGTCAGGCGAGCAACACCTTTAGGCAGTGACTGCATGGTGTTTCATCTCCCATCAAACTTGTATTTACAGTTTTCTTGACTTCCACATACCCGTATGGCGGTAGATGCGATCTGGAGGTGGTGCAGCCTGCGCAGGGTGCTCTCTCTGTCGGTGAAGTAGGAAGCAGCCAGCTGGTGGAGGGCCTCCAGGGTCACTGTCCCCGTAGTGTTTGAGTTCGTGTTGCTGCCGCGGCTGCCCTCGGTCCCCGAGGGCGAAGACTCCTGGCTGAGCTTCCTTTTGTCCACAAATATTGTCAAAGACTCCTCCCCTGGTGACAGTCAGGCAGAGGGAACGAGAGCTTCCTTAGCTCTGACAGAGCAGCACTAATCACCTTTCATTAGTATCTTTTCAGATTGGATAGAAAAGGGCAGTAGTGATTAAGTGCTGTGGGGGAACTGATAGTTTGGATGATTAGAGGAAAAGGCACAGACAAGGTCTCTGCATCTATTAAATTCATCAGGAACAGAGAGCTCATTCAGTAGCATTGATCAAGTTCCCTAGCATAGTGTCCACACTGTGACCTACATAGCCAACAGGTCATCAATAAGCCCAATGATGTTTTTCTAAAAGGCTGAGTGACCACAGAAATACAGCCAGAGTCTCAGATTTCAATCAACAGGGGGATGAGTACATTTTGAGGGGAGGATGCACGTTCAGGTACAGAGTGTTCACAGTAGGTGCCCTTTGGCAAACCTTAACATGAAACCATCCCTTAACTTTAGCAGCATGTCACGGCCATTTAATCAGTACACCTCACATTGGCCCTTTTGCCAAACTGGTCCCTCGCCACTTTCACTTAGGGAGCGTCACTCCACATACGGTGCCTTTTGCTGCGGCAACGGAACCTCTGTACTGTATTGAGGAGAAGGATCAAACAATACAATCAATATCAATCAGCCAAAGATTTCCTTGTATCCCTACAGATGTTAATCAACAGATCGTCTGCCTGGGAAGTGTTGTATTGATCTTACTCATCCAGAGCTTCCCAATATTGCCACAAGATTAAATACACGAGGCTTCAAGCCTTTCTATTTCTGCATTTTTCTATTTACTAGCTAGCTCTCTAGCCAGATGGTGTGCCATTATCAAAGGCACTCGAGTTCTGCAAACTAAATTATCAAATTTCCTTGCAAAATGACACATAAGCACTTTCTGATCAATCGGCCCTATTGGCAGGATGACATTATCGGTGCCTTTTAAGAAATGTTACATATGACAGTTCCATAAACAATTTTCTGATCCGCAACTGTCGTGGTTGATGTTCACTAATGGGTTTAGACACCACCTGCATACTTGGTCAACGTTGGAGAAAAATTATAGTCATAGTTAAAAGAAAGCAAGTGGGAGAAGATTGCCTTCAAGACTTTCTAACACGTGGTTAACATTGGCATAAAATTGGGAAACTATAAAGAAGTGCTTTGTCTTCAGTTCTGAGGTAGTGACAGCCAAACCGTATGTTTACTGTTGATTTTTGGCTAGTTACTATATTTGTGGAAATAAAATCAAAGCACACCAAACATGAAAATAATGCTGGATTTGCATGACACCAATAGCTGTTTTCAACAGGATTCACATTGGATAGCTTCTTTAAATCTGCATTTTTTTCTTACAGCAGACACTCTGCAAACTCACACTTTCACTTCTTCTAATAAAGTATAGATAGTGATAATGATTAATTAAAGAAAGAAAATATAAGCCAATTGCATACAAATGATAGTGCCGTGCAAAAGTAGCAAAGCTCCGTTTGCTATATGCTATTTTGAAGGACAAACAAAAATTAAAAAGAGAAAAATGTAATCTGTCTTTCACTTTCTCCAATTTATGTTTTGTACACAAAATCAGTGTTTTGATGTTATTTGTGAGCCAAAAAACACTGATCCAGAAAAATTATTACATGCTTTGTTGTTTAGAAAGCAACAGACGGTAAAATAGGTTCCCCATGTTCTGAAACAAACCCCCATCAGAAACTGCGTGAATCGAGCTTGCTTTGTTGCCCTGAGTACTCTACTGTACCTCCCAGAGTGGCAGAGAGGAGGAGGTGGGTGCCATATTTCCTGATTAGACTCTCTGTAATCGTCTGGAGGGTTGGTCGCCTCCCCAGCTGGCGGATGGTGTGCATGAAGTCGGGGTCGAGGGGCAGGGCCAGGCCACCGCTGCCACCAAAACTGTCCCGCTTCTCCACCGCCAGGCTGTTGACCTTCCATCGACCAAACTCCCTGGAAACACAACAACACACACACACCTGCTCACTTGGTCTAGGCCTTTGGTGGTGTCTAAGGCCCCAAGAGGCGGTTTAACAAGCTGTGTTGAAAGCAAAGGATAAGGTGAATGTGTGTTACATAGATTGAGGTACAAATACTGTATAGTGTACTGACCACACACACATCCACGTGCATCATTAACACACGATGAAGCTGGAATGTTGTATCCCTGAGAGCTCTAATAATGTGAGTCTGATGTATAAGAAAACCACATTTAACTACACGTTTTTTTGTACTAAGTACATGATGATACATGAGTACATGATTAGTGTGGGCTTGAAGTCAGTCAGGTTGTGGTCGGTTATTTATCTGTTATTGGGAATTGCATTAATTACATTAAGGGGAGTTTACATTCCACAAGTAAAAACTTTCTTTAGGCTGATTCCAGTGTTTTTCTACCAGGCTGCATTCCACCCTTTTTCTGACAGTGCAGAGAGGCTTGAAACTGCAGGTAGACCTTCATGTTGGGAAATAACACTGTAACAGTTTTCTTTTTATAGGTCTGTAATTCCCAAAGGCTTCCTGGAACGAAAATAGGGAGTGTAGAAACGAAGTTCTGGTATAGCTATTAAAGTTAGAGTTTAGTGGACTGTGTTGAGTTTATGTGCAGTTGTTGATTTTAAGGGAATTTCCATAAAGGAATTGTTTTTGAGAAATACGCTTATTTACTTCCTTGCAGAGAGTTAGACGAGTGGATTGATACCACACTTGTGTCTCTACAGTACATATGAAGCTACTGCCAGACATTAGATCGGTATCAATCTGCTCATCTGATTCTCGTCAAGAAAGCAAATAAGTGTATTTCCAAATATGTTGACTTTTTTAAGTAAATTTTTTTAAAGAATTGTGCCATTTAAAAAAGTTTTGTCCGGGTGTTAAAACTGGTTGTTTGGAGGTGAGTCCTGTGCAGTCAGCCTGTGACAACAAGAAGGATCACACCAATATTTTCTCCTTAAGACAAATATGCAGATGTGTATTTTTTTTTTTTCTTTTATCAACCAAATATTAATATATGCTATGATATTTCCAAGTACCCCCGTGACAAGTGCAGGTTGGGTTCCCTGGTTGCGAATCTCTGTCATAGGGCTTACTGTTGTCTATACCAGTTTGTCACTGCTTTAAATAAATCCTACACGGGTAAAACAGAATTCATTATAATGCAATGCTGTAACTCCCACAGCAACAGTAAGACGTAAAACCAAAATAAAGTCCCACATCATCAGCTGCCATCATTTGTCATCGTGTGCCCTTTGGACACAAGTCTCGCTGAACTCCAGCTATTCACAAACCAGCTGGGAGATACCGCTGCTACTCTCCCTGTTTCTCCCTCCTTCCATAGCATCAGTTAATGTCTACCTCTCCCACAGTGCTGCCTGCTGCTCTGTGTACCTCCCTCTCCTCCTGGGAGGCAATCAAATCACTGCCATGAGAAAACGATCGGCAGCGATCAATTGAGCAAGCAGCTGAGGAACCGGGACAGTGTGGAGTGTGTCATTACAGCCAATCATCATAAAGAGGGGACAGGCTGAGTGTCCATCACTGGTGGACTGATGGGCGATGTGTATCCTGCCCAGGGTTTAGCCTACAGCTATTCATTATCAGCATGCACATATGCCAAACAGAGGGGTGTTTGCTGTAGGGGCGTACTTGGAAATCTAAACATGAAGGCCCATACTGTCAATAGTGATGAAAACAAATCCTAACTATAAAACTATAAGACTATAAAAGGAGCAGGCGTGGAGAGAAGCTTAATCACATGCTGCTGCACGAGTGACAGCCATGTGATGTCCATGGTGGTGTTTCACCTATTACAGAGGTCAGAGGAGTAGAATAGCAGTTTAGGCCCCCAAGATATTTAAGAACATGTAGAAAAAAAACCCAGAACCTCTGCAACTCTGTGGGGACTGTAAAATATAGTTATGACATATTTCCAAGAATAAATGCCTTCAGTGTTTCCACAATTTATTGCTTTTACTGATATTATCTCTACAATAAATAACAGGCCAAAGCAGGCAAAGGTACTAAAAACTGGTTCAAATTGACTCTCTCTGCCAGTCATAATGTAATAGCAGGGTTTTTTGTTTGTTTGTTGTTTTTTTAACCTCGGCCAGGTCTCATTTTGGAGTCACCCTTAAAATCCTTAATCCCTAATCCTTAAAACTGCCCTCGGGTTAGAAATGTGAGCAGGCAGCTTACAGGTTGCCGAATTGACTGCTTCAGGGTACAAGACCCTCGAGTGGTGAGATGTCACCCAGCCAATACAGACGGTGGCAGCCTGCGACAGTCCAAGCGGTCCATTCCTTTGTCACTTTCAATGATTTTCACAGATTATGGAGGAGGTTTGGCAAAAGGAGAAGCCTCAAGTCAGGGGGCTATTGGGACATTTTTGCAGCAGGCGCATTGAAAAAATGCAGGCATCACTAGGAGATAAACAGCACAGTCTAAAAGATTCCTGAGAGGAGATAATGGACCATTCAGACCATGAAGTATTTTCTCACTTTGGTAAACACTTGGCAATGTCTGCCAGAGAGAAGAGACACAGTCTTGGGCCTGAGGCATTGATAAGTCACCTAAATGCTGAATATAATGAAAACTGCACCAATAAATACAAGGGAAGGTTTCACAAGAATCTCTGCTTCTTGGCAAGATCTAAAAACCTCTCAATAAATACACCCTGTAACTACAGCGGCTAAATATCAACAGACTTTCGACAAAATGAAAAACACAAACATATGTAATTACCGATACATCTACCCATCTCATTGCATGTGTGCTGCTTAAATGTGAATGATGTAGGACTGGAATGCTGTGATGGACATATTGGACACCAAACAGTTGCAACAAAGCAGCAATACAGCATATTACAAGCCTTAAGAATGCTTGTAAGGAATATTTAGAAAACGGCAGCAGCAGCAAAGTGCAGCTCGGGGACACTGCAGGAAGTCACTGAGGAGGATGTAACTGTCCGCCGTGGGATTAACTCCTGCTGCCTGGGTCATTTTGAAAAATCAGCAGTGTCCGAATTATCAAATGTCAAACCCTGAAACAAAAGCCTCAGGAAGGGAATGATGCCTTTCAGAAGACTGGTCCATTTTCAGTTGAAATACTAAAAGACAGGAGCAAAGGGCACACTCTGCATCGCTCCAGCAGTTCTTCACATTTGCTCATTAGCTTGCAAATAATTTGGTGCAGGCCTGATACCTGTGAGGGCAGAGTGTGCAGGTTTTCATTCCAAACACTACAGCAGCCCCCTTTCACTGATTAGTTCCTGCCTTGCTCAACATGCTCATCAGTGCAATGATCCAGTGGCATGTTGGGTAAAATGAAATCCTGCAAACCCTCACAGGCCAAACATGAAACCCCTGAAAGAATCCTGCAATAAATAGCCTGCACATGCAGCACACGGAGAGCTCCTCCACCTGTCTCACCTGTAGATCTTGTATCTGGTGCTGAAGCCCTGCTGGTACCTCTCCGCAGCCTCCGTGAACTCCAGGGACTGGTGGAAGGGCCCTTTATCCGACAGGAGCCAGCCCAGGGAGCCCTCGCCTTGTCCGGCGGCAGCTGCTGCTCCACCTGCGACGGCCCTGGAGGTCCAGCAGCAGAGCCAGAGGCTGAGAGCCGCCCCCTCCCATAGCAGAGACAGCCGCTTATGACTGATTCTCTGACAGCTCATGCTTCACCCAGCGACACCTCATTCTCTCCGGGCTGGGAGGAGGACAGACCAGTAGGACAGCGTTTCACAGATTGTAGGGGATGGGAAAAGTAGTGCGCCGCGCAGATTTGAGGGGGTCTAGAGTGTGGAAACGTTCCTCTTAAACCCAGAATTTGAGAGTTATATTGAGTAAGAGCACGATCAAATGTCGCCTGCAAGCCGCTTACCTGATTTTGCAACGGGGACCAAACGACGCGCTCTCGAGAATAAGTGAACTCTTCCGATCTTGAACTCTGCAGCTCAGCGATCCAGGCAAATACATTAAACCGCGACGAGTCCTGTCTTTCACGCGCCACCGCAACTTGGTCTCGCTTGCTCTCGCTCAACTTTTACTGCGGGAGACGATGCCCTCGCATCCGGGCGTCCACGCGCTCCCCGGGGCGAAGCAGCAGCAGCGGCGGCGGCGGCGGCACGAGCGCGGGGGGAGTTCATGCTGAGGGTGTCCGCGCGGGCACAGATGTGTCCAGAGGTGGAGTGCAAACGGTGGACGTCTCCATCCTGACTGGCAACCCCTTCATTACACCGTGAGATCCTTAAAGTTGCTGCATTGTCGGGCTGAACGCGTCGCGCGAGCCGTTCTTCCCTCCTCTCTGCGGGGCGAGCTGCTGAATGAGTGAGCGCCTGCTTCAACACAGAGAGCTTTTCTTCCCCAGTTTTTTTATTTATTTCTTTCTTTCTTACACGTGAGATAGCGAGAGGGCGAGCGAGTGCATCAGGGTGACAGGCTACATGCCGTCTGAGTGCATTCAAGTTTTGAGGACAGCAGGGCGATGATGATGATGATGATGATGAAGATGAAGATGAAGATGAAGGTGTATCAGGACCGCTTCCATCATTCACCATCACCTTCACATTGTTCACCCTCCTTATTTTGCCATCACAGCGTGTTCCTCTCTCTGCGAAGGTGGTACAGTAAAGGTGTTAAAAGGAGCTGGATAATAGACTAATTATCCCCCACTGTTATTTTCTTCTTCTTTCCCTTTTATTGTCCTGGCCCACAGCGTCAGAGCCTGCAGCACGCATAACTAAATGGCCCAAATCGACCTCTCCTATGATGCACATTGCTGGATTTACCAGTGAGAATAATTACAGGCCATTATCAGGCAAAATGTTCCTTGGGTGATGTGAATAAAAGTTCAGGAGTGCACTCGTTCTGCCATCTCCAAGCATAATCATTTTCACACACACACAAAAAACCCTGTTAAACAAAGTAAAAGCATGCTTTAATGCATAATTATGCCAAATGAATGTTCGACCTGTAACTTGTAAATAATAAACTTTGAACGCTCCGAACATTTTAGTGTGAATTCACATTGCTAATGGTGTTTCTCAGAGGGTGATGGGTGAGACAGGTGTAGGAACAGATGCTGATGCTGATTTTAACCAGCCCCCCCCCCCCCAGCCTTCCCTGCAGCAGCATCACAACTACTTGACACACAGTCGACAAATCTTTCAGACATGTGCAATCTGAATGACGTTAGAGGAAAGTTAGCTGCCACAAGCCTTCAAATTAGAGAGGGAGATAGCAGGGACAGTTCTATGTGTGTGTGTGTGTGTGTTTGGGGATGGGGGTCGACAGGTACAGAAGATGAATCCCTAATTAGACTCTTGCGTCTGCTCTTTGGGGGCTACAACAATGAAATAAATGCTAAATTCCCAAGCCAGAAACTGTTTGATGTTGGTGCAATTATGCTTTATGTTTGCCAGGAGAGTCCTTTGTCTCACTCTTTCAAGTCATCTTGTGGTTCTGCTTGTCATTCACACCGAAAAACCTGACTGACAAAAGGCCTCCTTGTGTTAAATGGGCTGCGAGGAGAGTGTCTGTTATTCATGATGGGGTTGAATCAATTGCCTGCTTCCATTGATTCCCTGTTGCTTTAATGTTATTTGGCCGGCGCCCCTGTGGATGCCAGGGGATGTTTTATTTTCCTTTTTCAAGCTCAAATTAAGACGGTCAATTCAATAACGAGGGGGTCAAATCTTCAAAGCTGTAGTCGACATTAGTGCTGCTGACAGACGTCTGGACCATCTCAATCAACTGAAAGTGAAACACTTTGAAATTTAAAGCACGGGGAAGACTTTCTCAGGATCTTCCAACAGGAGGCTTTGCCTCCCCAGGTAGCTGATCTTGGCATTTGGGACAACTGAAACTGAAACTGAAAGGGAAGCCTGTGTTTACTTGTGCAACAAAAGGAATGCATTCAATATTCCAACATGTTATTTGTGTGGAGAAAGGATAGGGGAAATGAAGGAGGCTAAATGAGCTTTTCCCTCCGGGCTGCAGACTGTTATAGTCTCTTGAAATCTGGGTCTTTGTTGTCTGTGTGTGCTGTAATTGAAAAGTTCCGTCCCCCTGTTTCTCTCTTCCTTCCAAACTCCTTTGCTTCACTCTCACTCTCTCCATCCTAGTTTCCCAGTCTGACTTCCCTTCCACCACCAGCACAGCAGTCTCTACTTTTCTTTTAGCGTGTTTGCTGCTTCAATCTATTTGAATTCTCTGTCATCTCTCGTTTGACTCATTCTCTTCCCCCCTCCCCTCTTTCCTCCTCGGCCGCCTGCTGAGCTGTAGGACGAATGCGGCCGAATTTGATAATTTGCGCCCCGACCATCCGCTGAATCCACCTCTATCCAGCAGCTGAAAAAAGAACAGAGAAATTCAGAATTGTCCAGGAAGATGATGAGAAAGGCCTTGACAAGGCAGTGGTGTTAATATGCAAGAACACAAAGCATGCAAGGCTTTGGCATAAAGCAGGACTGTGTGTCTGAGACTGTGTGTGCATGTGAAGTGTGGCATCATCTCTGTTGAAATGACATAAAAATTAGTAATGTTGCTCAAGAGCTCTGTCATCTCCCAGGGAGTTCTGCACACTTCTCTCTGTTTCAGCTGATAACACACTGTACCCCCCCCCTTCAACTACAATTGTGTTTTACTGAGTAATTACTTCTTATGCACCTTTTATTGTGGAAGAGTGAATTGTATTTGAAGAGCACCGTGTAAATTAGATGATGGCCGCACAGTGCTGTGTTTCCATTGTTCTTTGAAAGTCTCTCCAAAATGGAAAGGCGATGTAACTTGGCAGGTGGTGAATGTGAAAGTGCGAACAAAATGGAACGGATGATGATGAGGTCTCGGCATTGCTAATTCCACTTAACCCTGGAGTGGAGACAGCAATTGGAGCGAAACCTCTCTAGTGTGAGTAATTGGACATTGCAGAAAAGATGTTTGGTAACGAAACAGCAAATGCCCCCACGCCTTCGTATGTGTGTGAGGGAGCCGAGGCGCATTAACAATCGTTTCAGCACATTAAACATGATCTCGATGCTGAGATTTATTAAAATGAATGCATTTAGGTTTGCTGAGCTTTCTGCACAGCCTTTTGTTTTTTTTAGTAAATCAGCGAGCGGACAAAATAGTGTGTCAGCTCTGCTATTGCTCTTACTGGGAGTTGGGGGAGCAAACAGCAAATAAAATAAAAGTGCATATGGCTGCGAGAGAAAAATAGTGCTCTTCTCCAACGGGTCTGGGGTCTACCTGGTCGAGCACTCCACAGCTCTCTTGGTTATTCAGGTCAGGGAGCACTCATGTCCGAGGCTTTGTCAAAGCTTTGGCTTCCGTGGCACAGCTGCTATTTTTTGCTTCTTCCCTGTACATGCCCTTTCATTCTTGAGTCACACTGGAGCATTGGAGGGCTGACCTAGAATATTGTGAAAGCCTGTGCACAGAAAAGGTAACTAAACAGTGACACCACTCAAGAAATAAAACTGCTCTTCTATCCATTAAATAGCCTCATGGCAGAAGCACCAATGCACGCTAATGAAGATGATTGGTGCCTTTCAATGACATCGCACACACTGTATATACAAAAATCTACTTTGAGTGCTAGAGTTCAATCTGTTGCTCATGAGGACTCAAATAAAGTGGTGGCACTTTTCATAAACTCTTAATAACATTTTTCAGCACACGTTTCTCCCGTGATGTGGTAAAAACCCTTTTAAAGGAAAGTTCAACATTTCGGGAATACGCTTTTCTGCTTTCTGTACAGAGAATTAGATGAGAAAATGAACACCACTCTCGTACCTGTCTCAATATTAAGTTAGAGCTAGTAGAAGGTTAGTTTAGTTTAACAGGGGGAAACAAGTAGCCTGTTTCTTTGCTAGGTGCTGTGACTTCCTCTCTTTTTTGTCATCTTGAGGTTGTGGCACATAACCCACGTAGAACGTACTGGTTTAATACATTTTGATGTAGGGATTTAACAACATAATGTGAGAATGAGTGAGTTTTAGAGGGGCTGGTTGGTGTATTTTGTTCCCATGTGTTTCCCGTGTTTATGCGAGCTCCATATGTAGCGTTCAGACATGAGAGTGGTATCAGTCTTTTCATCCAACTCACTGCAACAAAGTGAATTTCTCAAAAGTCAAACTATTCCAGTGACATCTTTATTATCTCTCCTTATTTATTACATTGGTTTACCTTTTTGTTTGGAGGAATAGGAATGTAAATAATTTATGCAGATATAACCTTTTCTCATGTGAGTGCTTTGAATTACTGACAAACATTTAAGTTCAACTTCACTTATGGGCAAGTTGTTGTGCACTGAAAGAAATTAATGCTATAACAGCACAAGGTTTGGAAGGAAAATGAATAAAAAGAAACAGATCCTTTTACTTTGACATTATGTAAATTAAGGTCTCTCACTGGGACATAGTAATTTTTAGTCACTTTTGTGTTCATAGAAGTGTTCTTTCAGTTCCTTATAGCTCCTTTACTGTGATCATTATTGGGAAGGTGGTTGGTAATTTTGCTGCATTTAAAGAATAATGAAAAGCTCTTAAAAAGCCATTAACTTCTTCCGTTCCTCTTTCATTATATAGATGAAATTTACTTTGGACAGAATTAATGCAAAGTAATTTGCAAGTGAGCTAAGGTTTCTAAAATAATATCTGCATGTCGCTCATAAGAGTATATTTTATGGGGAACGTTGTAAATGTCAGGTTTTGTCGAGGGTACACATGGCAAATTTTATTATATTCCCGTAATGCTTTGAAATTGCACCAGATTGAAAGTTTAAATTAAAGATGTTTTGGCATTAGAAGTCGAATAGCATTCACCATGAACTTTGACTCATATTAATGGTGATTGTTGAAAGGCTGAAAGAAATTCAGTGCTTGTGAATTTTGGTCTTGCGTTACAAAGCAAAAACAAACCATTCATCTATTCCTTGTCAGGCAGAGATCATTCCTTTATGACAACGGGCCACTAAAAGGAAACAGCAATTTATTATGTTAATTAGTTATCTGCTGTTTTCACTCTCGGCTTCAAAGGACTGTTTAAACATGTTTTAGCTGATAAATGTGTATTTTACATTTTTGAATGTGATTTTTCCCCCTGACTTCCATCAGCCACTTGTTTTCATACAGGGTGGATTCAAATCACCTTGCACTTCTTATTGACCATTCATTTGATTTTCCATCCTAGATATTATGAGGATCAGGGATGGTTGACCTTATTATATGCTAAATGTCTTCACTTTGCTCATATTTTGTATTTTTCAGATTCATATTCAGATTATGCAGACTGAATGAGGATATATCCAATTAACTGATTTTTTTTGGGCCATTTGGCGGCCAGCAGAAACAAGTTGTGGACACCCCACTGACCACCTTTTAAGCTGATATGGTGAAGTTGTTAGAAGACAGTTGCCTATGTTTACATCTAGCAGTTAAGAAGAAACATTAGCATTCATTTGGAGTCATATTTCTGACCATCTGGCAACTTAAGTCCAATATTTACTTTTCTTTTAGTTCTGTTTTAGTCTCCATCAACTCCTCAGGGAAATGCTTTGTCTATTAAATGCTCCACTATGGCAACTAGCTGCTACATTGAAAGTTATTCCAAAGCATGCTATGTTTGTCCACTTACCCTGTATCCTTAGTTTACCCTAAAACATGTTCTAGGTATATTTTTGCAGAATTACATGATTTAAGAATAGGGCTTCTCAAATAGATATTCTCAAATATCTACTTCATACAGATTATGTTACAGTACATCCGGTTGCCCCAGAAGCTCTAAATAGGATGTTGTCGTGCTTTTGCTTTGAGCTACAAAGAAGGCACTCTGTTGCAGAAATATCAGTTTATGGAATAAAGTCTATACACTGCTATATTAAAGTGCTCCTGCATTGTTTTCAAGTCACTATACTTGTTTCTTCCTAAAGATAAATGTGTAGAGACTTACTTCAGATCACTAAGCCATGACAGTGAACATCACATGTGCTTTTGGTCTATGTTGTGTTATCATCATGAGATTTGAGAACACTGACTTAACCTTGACAAAATCAAAGCCCATGCAGTATGATGTTCACTGTGATGGACTATTGATCTCAAGCAAATTACAAGTCTCTGCAAGTTCATTTCTATACCAAAGTGAAAAGAATGGAATCAAGTGGCTGTCTGGAAGGAGGTTAAAAGCATAAATACAACAACTACAACTCTTTGAAAAGTAGTTTGCAAAACATGCAACAACACTGGTTCTTTCACATGTTTTGAAATATGTGTTATGTAACTGTTCTGCTAGCTCCTTATCACAGTCAGTTAAAAGTGTGGCGAATTTTTTTTTCACTTTGAGTAATTTCCAAATCATTACTTTTCTCGGCTGCACCTGCGAAACGCTAATAACCTTGCTCTTCCCATGCTGGGCCGCTCCATCGATCGGCACCTTCGCCTCAGAATCAGGGTTGAGCTCAACGGATGTTTCAGTCACAGCCAGTCGCTCAGAGACATAAAGAGAGCCACTGAGGATTATTTGATGGACTACTCAAGTCACCTTGGTCATATGAGAACAAAGTCATCATTTGATTATCATATATAAGATGAATGTTACGAGTGCACTATCTGACAGCCTCGCGAATCACGATGCTCCTACTGCATTATAACTGCTCATAATGTATTTTTGTGAGCCTTAGCACAGGAAAAGCTTTGCAGAGCTTCAGTGAATATGTAATGATTCCTTGGTCAGTGGCGCATTAACACGTGAAAAGAAAACATCATGATCGTTTTGCCAGGGTAGTGCCATTTGAATAAATCACATCACGCCTAATCCAAACAATTGCTAATATATCATTGCGGGCAAAGCTGTGTACACATTCTGAAACCTGTTGCACCTTATCCAAATAAACCAGTTTGCTGGCTCTCCTGAGCATCTCCAAACTTTTTCAAACTGTACAGGTGAGAGTTTTCTGAAAGGAAGTGTGACCTTCAGTTCTCATTAGATTAAGTTGCGTAACTAATTTGCTTGAGATGGGAAATTTAGTTGCCAGAAAATCCCTCTGCAGGAGAAACCCAGTGGCTCATTATGCTAAAAGAATATATAATGATGTATTCTGCATCATTATGCTGCAAGGTCAGACTTATCATGTACCCTATGGTCAGAAGAGACAGATTAACAATGATTCTCCTATCATGGTTTCGTAACGTCCTCTTAGTGGGATTTTAATAATGTTATGATGTTTTGTTGGTATTGTTAAAGTTGCTAAACAGGATGGAAGGACCGCTGTATGTACTTTTTATCCACGCATGACTCTGTGGATGGTAATGTTGGTCGCTCCACCCCATCAGTCCAGACAATTATTGGACAGATTGCCATGAAACCTTGTACATTGGCACCTTGGCCTTGGCATTGGCATTCATGGTCCTCAGAGGATGAAACCTAATGGCTATGGCGATCCCCAAATGGTTCCCCAAATGGTTCCCCCTTGAAATTGAAATGTCTCCACAACTACTGGATGAATTACCATGAAACATTGTACAACCATCATGTTCCTCTCAGGAACTCAAGTACCTACAAAACTAATTACAACCTCAGCTATATTTTGTAGCAAATTTTAGCATGCTAATATGCTAATGTAACAGATGAAAGTAACTTTTCAGTGGCCAATAAGCTGGATGCCAACTGCCATCAGCGGTCAGCATCCACATGATCAGACTCCATATCCAGACTCCACATCATTAAATCATTATGTCCTAAAAGTTGTAAAATGCATACATAACTGAATCTCACATTGCCATTCATGTGAGTGAGCCTGAGACCCAGAGCTTTGGGAGGCGGGGCTAAAGGAAGTGCTCAATGTTCTGTAAAACGCCGATGCTATTTGGAAGATCTGGCTTCATGCGTCACTGAGCAACTATCATCGGACTGAATGGGGCCCCGCCTCCAACACTCTATCCAGTGCTCTTAATATATCGATGCTTTTCCTCCAGACATATGATCAGAGGAACGTGTGTTTCGGGATTCCCTAACGCTAAATACTCCCATTTCTGGGTATGGTCTTTCATAACAACGGTTTATATTTATTTCTGCATTGGGTGAATATGTGTACTTCCTAGGGGACACCTGTTTGTATTTTAATTTGATTCTGTATTATCAAGTGATGTGGTTGTTTACATGATGATGTGAGTATGTTGCTGTAATGACAATGTTTACTATGTCTACGTTTACAAGTACTATGAAAAAGTACTTTTCCTATTACTGTTAATTGATACACCCATCAGCCATAACATGATGACAGCATGGGCACCCTGACCAGTCTGCGGCTGTGCAGCTCCATATGCAACAAACTGTGATGCTCTGTTTGTTCTAACACCTTTCTATCAGAACCAGCATTAACTTTTGCAGAGCTACAGTAGCTCTTCTGTTCACACAGGCCAGAATACTTCTCTTTTTACACTAAACTAGGTTGCTGAACCCTGTACCAGATAAACATCAACATGTTAGCATTGCCACTATGTGCATGTTAGTACGCTAATGTCTGCATTTAGCTTAAGTACAGCCTCACAGACTGCTGGCTTGGCTGCACTGTATTTTATCCCAATATTGCACTTGTCTTTCCTCTACAACTTAGAGTCCTTTTCTCAGAACACAAAAAAGGGCACATTTTCACCAGGACAACATGCAACATTTTCTATTTGGCAATGAGTTATGCCACAGTACACCATGTCACTGATGTACAGAATTGTTGGGTTTTGTGCTCAAAGACAGACATGACATTCGCTCTGACCCGTTTGCTGTCAGGATAATCTGCCCTGTCAGCTTTCATAAAGATCCGAAGGGCACTAAAAAGAGTCCTTTGACTAAAACTAAGCCTCTTACTTGAAGTTTAAATCTTTGCTCTTTTCATGTGCTCATCCTCTACCATTCCTGGTCTCTGTGTATATCGGTCTGTCTGCTTATCTGTTAGTCTCTGCCACAGCCTCTCACACTCGAACCCATCCGAAACCTGTTTGAGGAGGAAGGAAATTTGTTGTTAACACTCCTGTTTCACTTTCCAGGGTTTAGTTAATAATCTGTCAGCATCTGTGCACAGGCGCAATGTTTTCTTTCACTCAGTCTGCACCAACCCAGTCATTATATGGAAATCACTCCCTCTCTGTCACCTCTTACCTGTGTAGCCAGTGGTCCTCATTAACCTTTCCACTGCAGTTGTATTTTTGTCATGACAACTATTGCTCCACAAATAGCATACACAAAACTTGTGGTTTCATGTACTACGTTTTTAGTGCGTTGACAGTAGGGGTGAGATTATGCTGTCCAGTAGATGAAGTGTGTCCAATCCCCTGCCTGGAAAATACATCAAGAAAGAGAGCGAGAGACAGTGTGTGTGTGTGTGTGTGTGTGTGTGTTTGTTTGTTTGTGGACTAGTTTTGTTTTGCTTGTGAGAGTCATTTTCATCTTTTTTGGGGGAAGTGAGGTCATTTTGGCCAGTTTTCGCTTCATCCGGTTCAATTGGTAGTTGGGGATTAGGATTTTGGATTAGGGATTAATTTTCAAATTAGGTTTTGCTCAGGGTAAGAGTTCAAGGCACGAATAAACTCAGGGAAATCACGTTGTTTCACAGCATAATGAAGAAATCTTATGATTTGTTATTTTGAACCGATCTGCAAAGTGTTCCCAATGTGTTTCTTTAATTTTACCTACAATATTCAATATACACTATATCAAATAAAGAATCATTGTCATTTTTATGGTTATATTTAGGCAAACCTAAAGCACCAGGGCAACCGCTACCATTGAGGATGCAGATGTCATGTCCTCACAATAATTTATTTATCCAGTAAAATATCTCAACAACAAGATGGTTTGGCCCAGATTTTGTTCAAAGATTTCCGATTTGCCTCAGGATGAATTGTAATAATGTTGCTCAGGGCCGTTTCTGAACATTTTGGGGCTCTAAGCGACATCCCCCTGATGGTTAGGGGGCCCATTGCCGTCACTTATAATGCACACAGATGTATGTGTAGGGATAAATGGCCCTGACTTTAGTGATCCTTTAACTTTTCATCTAGCGTCGTCATCAGGTCAAATTTGTCCAATACTTTAGTTTATAACCAAATACCTGCAAATGTAAGGACATTTCCTCCCATCAGCCTCAGCTGTACTTTGTGTTTAGTGCAAATTACATGCTAAAAGATCACAAGATGGTGGCCATGATAACATTATATGTGCTAAACATCAGCATGTTAGCATTGTCATAGTCATTGTCATGAGCTGAAGTTTAGCATTTAGCTCAGAGCATCTTTACCGCCTACATACATCCTCACAGAGCTCAAAATAATTTAATGAAGCTCAGCAGAAGTTCAATCAGGAAGACAATCTTTATTCCTCATTCACAGCTCTCTCGCTCTCTCTCTCTCTGCTTCTCTCAGTCAGCTGCTTATGGGCTTTTACTCTCTCACTTATCCAACCATGACTTCCATCAGGCGATCACAGTGCCGCTGCAAAACTTTAACTCTGTTCTCCTCTCGCTTACTGCCAGCTGTCATTTCAGTGCCGATTTGTTGAGACCCTCCTCCACCCTGTTCACCTCCAGTTCACCACATTCAGTGTCCGGGTCGAGCTCATCAGCGGTCCACTCCTCATCACGTCCAGATCTTCAGTATCCTTTCATCACCATCAACAGTGTCTAGCCTCCATTGGGGGGGTGGGGGGGGGTAAATAAATTAATTAATATAGATCAGAGCTGCAGGTGTGAAACTGCCAATGTGGCACTTGTGGAAATGACCACCTATTGTCAGAGATTAAGAGTCTCATTTGAAAACATAGAATGACACATTAATGGTATTTCTCTTCTTCTCTGTAATCTCAACTGAATTAAGCATTTGGGGTTTGAGAGATTAAACACAGACTTTCACATTAAAGGAGACTTTTTAATCATTATAATAGCATGTGATGGCCTGTTTACAGTAACTCTGATCAAAAGGAATCACCTTTTTTCGGCTTTAATCATTAAGATGAACACACTTCACATTAAAATGTAGACTTTTGAGGATATAAATAGAAGGGGAACTGTTTTTTTTTTCTTTTTGTTCTTTGTTTTGAATTGGGATGCTTTCACGAGCCCCTCGGGTTTTTAATATCACCTCCTCAAGTTTCACTCTATTTCCCCCGTGTGTGTGTGTTGTTGCCACAGTATTTTAATTGTGTTTTTATTCTATCTTTGTCCGTGTGCAGTATAATGAACTCAACTTGCTAACCTTGACAGAGCACCCAAGAACATCCCAAAACCTGAAGCTGAAAGTTCAGCAGCACTTTAAGGCAAATCTCCACCTCACTCTTGTAAAATATAAGTGCATTTCAGGGACCTTTTCTTGGCTTGGAGTGCATAAAGGTGCAGACATTTTTCAGAGCGAGTATCTCATTTCACGAAGAGTGTGTGGTGTGTGTTTTTTTGCCTCTGTGGCCTGTTGGAGGCTGGAGGATAGGTGACTGAGACTCGGAGCGCAGGTCAGGAGGTGCAAACACTGTCATCGATCCCTCTCAACTGGATCCCGGGGAGCTCTGGAGTCTGAGAAAACATCCGAGAACAGCGTGTGTGTGTGTGTGTGTGTGTGTGCCCGTGCGCGCACCTACAATATGTATAATTGTCTGTGTGTGAGTATCATCAGGATTAGGTGGGTGCCGCCTCATTCGCAGTGCCTCAAAATAGAATGAAAGTCCTGCTGGAGTGTTGCAACAAATATTAGTTCAGAGGAATGTGACACTCAGCAGCTCGGCACCGATTTTTACGTGTATGTCAGTATTGTGAGGCAGCAGTTTAAGGTTAGAACAACACTGCCCTGAAGTCCACTTATCACAGGTAATGGCAAGCTCTATCTGCATAATCAAATTGAGAAATCTCCAGTCTGAGCTCATTACGGCTATCCTCCCGGTCTGTGTCAACATATTTCTGTGTCTTGCCTCTAAGCACCATATCTGGTATAATAGAAAGCCATTTACTGATACCTCATTAAGACAAAGCCAAACAGCCAGCACTACTATACCAGCAGTGAAGCTCATCTGCATTCCAAATGTGCAATACAAATGGGAGTATGAAATCAACAGTGGTGCAAGGCGTGCGTCCCCATGCTTCACTATGTTAAATTAAAGAAATGTTTTGTGTGGCACACATAGCACGCACACAATTACATCCCCCACCCAAACACCAGCGCACACACACGTATTGACACACAAACGCACACTTGCAGTTTGTCTGCAGATTAAAAAGAAACCCATCAAAATATTTCTTATAGCCTCATGATCAATATTGAAAGTGGTGGAGCGTAAAATGACAAGAAAATAAAGAACAATGCAGTTCAGAGGAGGAATGTTTTCTCTTTAAAAGTTTTTCATTTTTCAGCTTTGTTGACAAGTTCTGTGACATGTTAACAGGGAGGTCCCAAGTGCAGGACACAACACCAGAGTAAATGAGAATTAATGCTGGTTTATTGAACCAAACGTGGGAAGATATTGTTACGTCCCATCTAGGCGCAAGCCGAGATGCTGTATAACAACGCTGACCCCCTCCTGTTCTCCCTGCTCCCAAGGACGACGAAGGCCACGAGAAGTGCAGTCCACATCAAAATATTTATTTCATCCGGTTACATACCGTCAGGGAGAGTATCGCCAAAATAATAGACAAAACCACCTTAACCACCCAACCCAATTAACTGTCTTACAAAAGAAACATACAAGGTTTCACCCAACTCCCACACCACAACACAGGAGAAAACAAGGCAATAAAAATAACATGGCCTCTCCCCTACAATAACCCTGGACTACTCTGATTTTCTTCTTATCCTTATCACACCATTTACATCTCACGATACATTCGAGCATCCCGGGTTGATTCACCGTCCACCCATCTGTTATGCAGCCTGGCCTCTTTGGGAGTCAGGCAAGGAGAAAGACGGGGGCCCCACTTCCCAGGCAGGCGGTGGTTTTAAGGCAGCTGTCATCATCTCCCGACCAATCACCACCTAAAACAAATTCAAACACACGGGGTAAACAGCGCCACCCCCAGCCAAGGACGGATAACCTCACATAACAGATCCCATGACCCATGGTCATAACAATATGCAACGAAGAAGAGTGGAAGGCACATGTGGGATCGGCGAGGCTGGCTGGGTTGGAAGGCAGGCAGGCAGGCAGGCAGGCAGAGCGTGATGACCGTGCAGGTGAGTGGAAACCAAGGACATGACATGAACCTCAGCACAGGAAAACAGGATTAGGACTGAGCAGAGATTCAAACACAGGTGATAAGATAAAGACTGGCGAGTGCGCTACTGAACGAACTGAAGCAATGATCTGGCGATGAGTGGATGGAAAACCAGGGTAGAAATACTGCAGGCTGATGAGTAGATCGCCGACAGGTTTACAGACTGATTGACAGCCCCGTCTTCCCAGTTGACACACACATGCACGCACACCACAAGATGAAGGGGAAAACACCAGCAACCAGAAACAGAAGGGAAAACAATGAGTAAGGAATTGCTGTCTCATTGCAGAACTGATCCTAGCTGTAATGATTTGAGTCTCATCTCATTATATAATAGTTTAGTCCACTGGCCAAATATACCTGGAAGCAACAGATGTGACACACAGTCTCTTTATCAGTGGTGGTGAGGATTGAAAGCCCATTTACTGTACTTATTGACAATCCTAAGGTATTTGTGCTTTACTTGAATAATTCCTTTTTATGCTACTTTATACTTCTGCATCACTATATTTGAGAGGAAAATGTTATCTTTAGACCCCCCTGCATTTGTGACAGCTCTAGTTACATGAGTATGGGGAAGAATGTCGATTCAACACATCAGAATCTGTTCACAGGTCTTGGGCAGTACATATGTGATGAAAGCCATTTAAAGGCTTTTGTGGCTCCAGAGTAGAACTGTCGCACCTTCAATGTGGAAAAAAATAAGGGACACCTTGCCAGTGGCCCCATGCCTGGGTCCTGGGAAAAATGTTTGGTCAGCCAAAATAAACTATTTGGTATATTTTGAAGAAGCAAGAATCCACTGACTACAGAGTCCACTGGTGGATGGAGGGTGTTTTACTGTTTACCTTCAGATCTGCATGTGAACAGCGACTATCTTATGGGCGGGCGGACTTGAGGTGGAGGTATATGTCAGCATTTTTAAATAACCGCGTGCCTGAGTCTCTTTAACCACAGCAGCGATGACGCTGAGTGACAGACAACTATAACAACTATAACAATAATTCAAACTGGTGATCATCACATAAACTTATAGGATTGTTACATTATCCAGGATAATGTAATGAAACACTCCCATGTTTCAATGTTGAGTAACACTGAGGATAACATTATAAGAAATATTTGAAATATGAGTACAGAATGGGAAAACCACTTCAGGACCTAGCAGCTCCTCCTACTTTGCAGCTCTATTGTACATAAAGCAGTTAAGCTAGCTAAGAGCTACTCGCACATTATTGCATCAGTAGCAATTTAATAATATTTTAAGATATTGTATACTATAACACTTAATGGGTCCATTATTTTGATAGAACAATTAATATTACTTTGAAACTTTAAGTACATTTTGCTGATAATACCTCTTTTACTCAAGTAGTATTTTGAATACAGTATTTTGTACAAGTATACAAGTTATTTTTATTATAAAATCATTTTTAATTGTTATATTGGTACTTTTACTTAAGTAAAGTATCTGAGTACTTCTTTTACCTGTGCTCTTTAGTTTTCCTGTGAATGACTTCATGTGAATGAATGTGAATGCATTATTAGCTTCACTGATTTGGCTGTTTGTATGACAGTTTGACAAACACTTAAGTTGGTATTTACATTGTGTGGCAGGCAGCACGAAGGTTCGATCTTTACATTTTGTGACTGTTGGTGTCTTCAGCAGGTATCAGAGAACAAACAAAGAGCTGTTTCAGATCATCTTGTCTCTCATTGCCTGTTGATTCAGCTAGGTTCAGACTGGTCTGGTTTCTTGCATACAAAGATTTATGAAAACAGATTTGCAATTGAATGGTATATGATTCAGAAAAGTTGCCTCAATCTTTACAAAATAGAAACCTCTTTGCCCCTTTCAAAGGAAAAAATGTTGGCCTTGTCTTTCTAATCACATTAATTACATGTTTGAAAAACTGAATATAATGGCATACATGATGAATACCCATTGTAAAAACTGTTCATAGCTTGTTGCCTGAAGGCCGAAAAGCTCTTTTCACTTTGAAAAACATCTTGTTTCCTTTTTGTGTCTTTTATGAATGTTTATTTGCCGAGCAAACATACACCTAGACTGTCCTTTGCAATTCATTATGAAACAATAGCCTGCAGGGATAAGAAATAAATAGCTGCAAATAATTCATTTAAACTAAAAGAAAATCCCATCTCAGTTCTGGTTCACTGCTAGAAACAAAAGCAAAGATAACAACCCGATGGCAGCGATTATAAACCATGTGTAGTAAAAGAGGGATAAAAGGAGCTCAGCTATAATAAAGACCAAAAAATAATGCAGAATCCTCTCCTCAGATCAATGCCAAACAATTGTCTGTTACATTTTTACAAATTAAACTAACTTTGCCATTACAACCATAATGCATAATGTACCAGCTTTTTTTTTTGATAATGCACTTTGCAGTCTCATCAAGTGCATGAGTTACAAAGTGCATTATGTCCAGACGTGACTATTAGGATAAAGAATGCCTAAGCATACAATTATGTTTGAGCCAGATCATAAATGAACCTACCGTACAATTATAATGACTGCAGAAGTCAGCGCTTCATTTGACTTGTGTTCTTTGAGAAGAGAAAAGGCACACTTTTAATGTGATTGATGTCAAAGTTTCACCATTAATTAATATATCGTGATATTATAGCTTCAGTGGTTGGCAACACTATAGTTCTGAGTACGCAATAACCTGGAATCATTTTTAGGTGGTAAATGGTTGAAGTGCCTTGGATATACACAGCTGTGTCACTGGTTTGGTCAGTGGGCTTATTATAGTCCAAAGCATTAGCAGAAATGGTATTTTTCTCCTCTGAGAGAATGATCCACTGTTCTTTGAGTGATTACACAGAGGTCACAAAGAATAGTTTGAGTCAACAGTTGCTTCAAAGCTGTTTAGATTCAGGGTCACTGAAAATAGACTTCTGCCATGCTTCTATAGCGATGAGTCAACACACTGTATGTGCCTAAATTGAATATCACTGATGTTTCTGGTGTTGTTTTGTGTATTAGCTTGGATAGAGTGTCAGTTGAATTAACAACAGATCTTTGGCCCCTTGACATATCATCAGACACCAAAGAATCGGTGCAACTTTTGGAACCTGAAAGCAACATTTTGAACAGCTGAAATGTCCTGAAAAATCACTTTGTATATATAGTATAGTCCAATAGTCCACATTGGAAATAAAAGGTTTTTTTGGAGTCATGGCAGTAAAGGAATCCTCTGATCCACAGACTTTCTTATTGAGTTCATGCATATTTTAAAATTTAAATCCATAACAGCAAGACTTGTGGCTTGAATTTCATTTTTCAAAGACAGAAAGTCGAGACGAGTGCATCTCAGCCTCTCTTCTTTTGCACCAAAGACTATCTCGGTTTTGTCTGTATTAGGCTGAAAGACGTTCAGGCACACCCAGTCATTGATTTGAGCACTAGAATGTATTTTGATCATATTAAAAGCTTTGCACAACATAATATACTATTTGTACTCAAGCAGTAAACCTGAACTTTACCAATATAGTTGTGCATTAGTTCTTCACAGAGACTGGAGGAGTTTGTTGTTTGATGTTGGCACTAGATTTAGAATTATTATTTGTTTTTATTTTTGAATAGCATTTAGAGACATCCAACTGCAAGGACTTTCTCAGAAAGGATGAGGTGTCATATGGTTCCTCTTGAATCAGTTTAAGAACAGCTCTTTTGTAGTCAGTGTTTTGATGGAAACAGTACTGGGAAACAGTCTTAAATGTATTCACAATAAAACAGTTTCACCTTGCTCCGTTGCTGTCACCTTTGCTGAAAAAATATACTAAATGGAGCGATGCCTGCGAGATATTTCAGGCAGTCAACTCGAGCTGCACTGCTATACACACCTAACATGCCTCACTCTCCACAACCATCTACCAAACACACCCTCCCAATTTGGGGGTTTATTATAGCTGCAAAACCTTCCCATCTCTGCCTCTGCCTGTAAATGCCACTGCTGCCCTGCATCAGTATTGCTGCCTGTTCTTTCAGCCCCACCACCTCCACCCCAGCATCCATCTGCAAGCTCTGTCTAGGGGGTTTAAGATATTTGCTCATCACTCCCCAATATAGCTATGTAAAGATATCTGCTAGGAGTGTCGGAGCCTAGACGCCAAACTGTAACTATTATCTGCTGCTATAATAGACATTTCAAATGTGAGTTGTCTGACTGAACTATGCAAGTCACTGTCTAAACAGTAAAGTATCCAATTATCCCCTAAACCAGTATTGCTCCAACCAAGTGACAGAGGATACTTATAAATAAAAATTAAGATTTGATTGATGTGTTCGGGTGTTACATATGGCTCTATATGTGGATATTAAGTCAAATGTAAAACCTAAATATTAGGTTTTCCATGAAAACATGTTGGAAATAGTTAGCTAAAGTAATGGTTGAAATAGTTAGCTAAAGAATTATGAAATAATCATTAATCTAGATATAACCAAAATGGATAAACAGTTGCAACAGTTAGCTATTTTTAGTTAGGTAAAAGTCTGGCATCATATGTCTCTTATGTCTGTTATCTCCTGGCAGCATCAAATTTCCCCTGACCAAAGTCTACTTAAATGGACCCAAAGAATTCAATTATCTATTAAGAGACCTTTGCAGGAGCATGCTGCCAATTCAAAAGAATTATTCTACTGTGCTATGACTGCACATACACACACACATTCACTGTATTTTTCTCAGCTTTCTTGCTTTATAGGTCCACTTTCATTCACTCTGTTCCCTTCCACTCTGCCCTGCTAAGTCGCTATGCTTCTGAATTCAACTGAATGAAGAAATATTTCTGAATAAAGACATCACTCGCTTTGAGAAGCAAGGAGCTGCTCCTCACTTTTAAAAATGTTTTCTTTTCACTGCTGTATGCTTTCTGTCTCCTTCTCATTTCTTCATGTCAAACTTTAAAATGTGTCCACTTTAGGCAACACTGATGTCAAGGCAGATCTCAAGGCAGTACAGTTGTCTAAATGTTCTTCCTGTGTTTGGGTGCCGATGTTCCAAAATATCAAACTTGTCCTTTAAAACTATTCATCTGTTTTCTTTCCCATGTAGACATCCAAACCAGATTTCTAAAAATGTTCCGACAAAAATGCTTGTGTGTGACTCAGACTTCAGACAGGGGATTGCTGTGACATCAGCACAGAGGGATGAAATTTGTTTTACTGAAAATAAATACAAAGTTAAATAAAAAGTGAAATTGAAATCAACAAAACTAAATAAGTGAGCCCCCACAACTGTAGTCTGTAACAGTAAAATTCCAACACATGGACACAGTAAGAATAAACTGCATATAACAGAGACTGTCCTCTTACTGCAGCCGAGTCATATTTTACCAGTTCAGAGAATATGATAGTGGGTTGGGAAGTTTTACGGTAACCAGATTGTTGCAGTGCATGTAAATGTGTTTCCTGATTCCTTGACTTAAACTGGTTTCTCCCAGTAACATGATTTAATGTGTGCATGTAAATATAGTCATGAACTCCAGAGATAGTTTGCATATCTGAGATGTTTGTGTTATTGTTTTGGTATTTCAAGCAACTGTGGTATAATTTTAAATTAGCCACAAAAGAACTATAAAAGAATTTCATGTAGGAAAGAAAGAAAAAAAAAAGTATGACTAGAGAGGACATTTCCTCTTCCTCATAAGAGTGCTGGTTTTTCACACATGAACACACACACACGAGCACAGAACATTAACATGTAGGTGTGCGAATTTTATGACCATCTGCTACATCATTTCATGGGGATATAAAAAAGTGGCAGAAACCCTCATACATATAAAGATGTCCTCATCAGGTATTCCTCCGATGCAGGATTATGTGTTACCTTTCTTAACCCCGAGGTAAATTCCACCTTTACCGTCTCTGTTCGTGGGGTTCGCCCATATATGTTACGGGGCTACACACAGCAGGGAAAGGCCCCAAATGCAGACAGCACAGGCAGAACGGAGCTGTTTATTAATTTATTTGTGGAAACAAGCTTACATGTGGGTAATGCTGGAAGGCAGGCAACTGGTAAGTCCAAGTACTGAGACAAATGCAGGAGGAACATTCACAGGGGCAGAACAGGGAAACTAAACACAGGGCAAGCAGTAAATCATGGGTAAAAACGGAATGAATCAACAAAGAAAGAGCAGGTAACAGGAAGGGAACTGGTATATATAGAAAAGGGAATAACAAGGAAATCAGGGGCAGGTGAGTGCTGGGGAACAGGTGTGGCGAATCAATAACACACGAGGGCAGGAACTGAACAGACAGGAAGGATTTCAAAATAAAACAGGACACACAGACAAATCCCACAGGATGTAACAATATAATTTTAATTTAGAGCCAAAACTGAACTTCAAATGCTCTGATGCAACCCTCTCATATGTCAAATCAGTCCACTCACCAAGTTCTGCTCTTTTTGACCCACTTTTCCAAATAGTTGCTTGATGTCTTTTGAATAATGACATTGAAGTGATGGATGCAGCCATCAGTCACACACTAACATTCAAGTAGGCCACTGCCCACATAAACCCCGCATTCATCAATCGCCTCATGTTGCCATTATATGCCAAACACAGATTGGAAATTGGAATCTAACCGACACAAATGTGTGTGTGTGTGTGTATGTTGGGATCATAATTCTCTCTATTTAATGCTTATTAGTGGTGAGGTTCAAGTGAGGTGAGGGTCAGCCACTTTCTGTAAGCCAGGAGCAGTCTTAACTGGAGGTGCAGTGCTGACTTGATCGGAGCTTTGATGGATGGATGTGGACACAAATAAAAAAGCAAGGTCTCGTGCCGCATGTTCTCAATGACACTGTGCAGCGTTACAGCCTGTGATCATGTTAACATGGCGGCAGGTAAAGCCACTAACAAATGACACTATGAAGTTGAAGGGCAAAACTGTCATTACTCATTGCGTTAATTTAACAGTTTGACACTGATATCCATCAGCTGCTCATGCAGTGAACTATGCGACATGGATTACAACGTTACACTGAAATCAGATTCAGTTAGTACAACAAGGTTAAACAAGGGAAATGTGAGCGTGTCAGGATCAGTAAAAGATACAGTAGCTCACCCTGGTGGTATGTGTAAATGTATAGCCCCCCTGGGATCAAGTGATTTTGAAAAAATGCTATAATTCAATAATAACATGTTTCCCACAACCATGATGTTTTAACAGTTATTAATGTTATTGCGTAATATATTTGTCTTATTTCAAAGGACACATCGCTGGCTCTGTTGTGGGTTTGTCTGACAAAGAGACAGGTCACTTGAGGTCTTTTAAATCTCAGTTAAAAATTATTATTATTATTATTATTTATTTTTGTACAATTTCCACCTAAACTATATATTTTACTTTTAATTAACTTATAATAATCATAACACTCCACAGATTCAGGAAATATGTAACCTATTCAATATTACAATGATAAAGTGATTTAGTGATACTAAAATTCAATTTCAGCCACAATCTCATTATTTAAGCACTTTAATAAAGGTTACAGCATGAAAATGTGGTTGGGTGGTTGTTGGCAGAGAACGCGAGAGCAGACAAGTCAAGCAATAAAATATTTTCTATTATGAACTTAACTGAGTGGTCAATTAGTTGTGCAGTCAAGCTTTCAAATTTAATGACAAATTCCCTTCAGCAGTTCCCAAAATCAAGCGATACCATCAAACTGTGTATTTTGTTTGACCAACAATCCAGAAACTCAAAGTATTCAATTTGCAAAAACTATGAACAGAGTAAAGCATCACGTTAGAGAGCTGGAACCAGATACTGTTTAAAATTAATAGCTCTCCTGGGATCAATTGAAAAACTGCTATAATGCAATAATAATGTGCTGAATCATTTCCCACAACCATAATGCAGTTGTGGAAAGCATCATTTCCCCATGTCTCTAGAATATTAAACTGGCAGTTTCAGAGATGTTATATGTGATGGACAGATGGGCAAAAAGGGCAAAGGGCCCTCCAGTGCACAGACTGTTAGTTAAGGATTAACAAGCATGTTTGATTTACACCTGCTGAACCTGTAAGCAAGTAATTATACACACATTATATGATGGATTGCAGCAGTAAAAAGCTCTTGGTCTCTCCGTCCTTCTTTCTGTTATGTCACAGTCACAATGAACTCTTTGATTTATGATTTATACAGATGTTCTTCCAGTGCTAGTGCAGACGAGTAATGGGCCCATTAAAAGTGTCGCCTGTCAAAGCAGGCCTGAAGGCTGAACCCAAAACGCCTTTGCACGCCGACGACCCTGTTCGTCCAAAATGGGTGATCTGATCACAACAACAGCGCCGCACAGCCGGAGAGCTGTAGTGTCAACACAAGTGCATCTGTAGGACTTCCACGTCAATTGCTATTTGAACTATTTTGTGCTTGACGTTTGTAAGGTCTCCTATATTTACATTATTGTTGTTTATTGTCCTTCCTCTGGAAACTACTTGGTGCACTTTGCTTAAAATGTGCCTCTTTAGGTATAAAAGTGCAAACATATTTCCCCTGTAAATGTACTTCCTTTTGCAAGCTGTTTCCTCCTGTTTCCAGTCTTTATATTAAGCTACGCTAACTGTCTGCTGGCTGTAGCTTCATATTTACTGCACAGACATGAGAGGGGTATCAATCTTCTCATCTAACTCTCTGCAAGAAATTGTTGTGTTTCCAAAATAACAAACTATTCCATTAAATTGTGTAGATTCAAAACATGCAGTGTACAGTTGTCTCTAATTTGGACATCGGAAAGCTCAGAATACTCTGAATCTTTTGAAATTGTTTGTCATTCTTGTACACATATACAAAGCAAATATTTATTATTACAAATAATAATAAAAATCTGACACATTATTATGTAAGTGCTCTAATTCAACTAATTCAATCATTACAATTTACAATCCATTTGACTATTTTTAAAACCATTCTAAATTCTCTTCATGCTGATTTATGATCTGTAATACTATGAAACAATTACAAAACTGACAGCAATTCCTAACAATGTCTTTTGTAAGATATTAATTAAATGAAAACAATTAGATTAAATAATGATGTAGATTACAATAAAAAGGAAATGTTTTGGTTTTAGCAGAACATTTTAGTTGTTGTTATCAGTCTTTGGTTTACTCAGTCTTCTCTTGACAGGATGCTTGCTTTCTTCTTTTGGAGAAAGATTTACTGATGTTTTGCTTTTAAGCTTCAGTTTGACACTTTGATACAATTTGGGCAAACAGGAAACGTGATTATGATTGGGAAAAATTATCTTTTGCAGCGTTGTAAATTTGAAGTTTTAACATGAAACAGATGCACTTTCAAATTTAGAAAGATGTCATTTCTTCTGTTATTCTAATTTGACTTGATATCTACAGTACAGCTAAGACAAGAGAAAACAATGGACTGTCACAGAGTTTTTACAGATTCTTGGAACAGATGATATGGTCACAGTTGGCTGAAGACAGAACATCATCCAGGCAAACATTTTTAATGAGAGACAAACTAAGACGTGGATGAGAGGTGACTGAATGCTGCTTATGTATAAAGGTTCTTGTAACATCTGTGTACATCTTCTGTGGTCGTGTGTGTGTGTTGATGGTGGGGCTGGAGTCTTGATTTACAATTAAACTGCCAGTGGGGATTCCAGTTTTAGGTTTCCTTAGCCTGCAGATGACCAGAAAATCATGCAAAAGTAAAATAAAATAAAACGAAGAGCAGCGGGTTATTTTGTCATTTGCACCCGCTGGTTGTCTCTGTTCCAGGCAATATGTGGCATCTACAGGAAACACGGTTGCTGATGATTTGACAAGTGTGACATTTACAAACAAATCTCTGGGGGGCTGAGAGAACGCACAGACACATTTTCTTTCCTGACAAACTTTGATGAAAGCCGAGAAGACACAATTGATCTTCTCCCGCTGTGCATCTTGGCGTTTGAGTCAGCATCTGTTTTCTGTGTGAGTTTCCGTCTTGTCACTCTGTGTCTCATGTAATGCTCACCTTCAGGCTGGTGGACTGATCTGTGTCCATGTAAAACCTTGATGCCCAGTCTGCCAAAGCAGCAGAGAACAAGGTCTTGATTGCCTGTGCTCTATCAAGACCATGTTTTGCCAGATGGCTCCTTCTCCATTATAACAGGAGCTCTCTCATCATTGTTCCAGAGCCTTTTCTGTCTGTTGTAATCACATGTGGTACAGTTTACAATGAGCTTTTGCTTTTGCCCTGCCTAATGTTGTGTATGTCCGTCCCCCTTTTACCACAAAAACAGCTCTGACCAGTCGAGGCATGGACTCCACCAGACCTCTGAAGGTGTGCTGTGGTATCAGATGTTACTTTGACAGTGATACGTGTCAAAGTAACATCCACATGAAAGGCAGGACCCAAGGTTTCCCATCATTACCTCAAGCATCACACTGCCTCCACCAGCCTGGTGCCATGTCTTCCCCAGGTAAGCAACACATGCACCCGGCCATCCACATGATGTAAAAGTAACATGATTCATCAGACCTGGCCACCTTCTTCCATTGCTCCGTGGTCCATATCTGATGCTCACGGGCCCATTGTAGGCGCTTTCAGCAGTGGACATATGCAACAAACTGTGATGCTCTGTGTGCTCTGACACCTTTCTATCAGAACAAGCATTAACTTTTTCAGCAATTTCAGCTACAGAAGCTCTTCTGTTGGATCGGCCCACATGGGCCAGCCTTCGCTCCCCACGTGCATCAGTGAGCCTTCCATGACCCTGTCGCCGGCAGTTTAACTTCCTTGGACCACATTTGGTAGGTACTGACCACTGCAGACCGGGAACACCCCTCAAGAGCTGCAGTGTTGGAGATGCTCTGACCCAGTCATCTAGCCATCACAGTTTGGCCTTTGTCAAAGTCGCTCAGATCCTTCCACTTGCCAATTTTTCCTACTTCAACACATCAACTTGGAGGACAAAATGTTCACTTGCTGCCTCATATATACCCCCCACTGACAGGTGCCATTGTAATGTAATAAACCCATCAGTGCTCATAATGATATGGCTGATTGGTGTATTTTCACATGTGGTTTCCAACCCTTTCGTGTTCCACTATTATGATATATTTGGTCATAATCATTATTTTTGTGCTCTGTTACAAATATGCGCTTGGATGCTATTACTACTAAGATAGTTCCTGTGACAGGAAATTCATGATTCTCTAGCAAAATGAATGCAGTAAACACAGTGGGCCATACAATAGGTAGCCAATGATCAATGATAGAAAAATACAACAACATTAGCACTGTGTATCATTCAGAAGCAAATCTTATGAAAGAAATTAAACCCTTTCAATGCCAAAGGAGCACTGGAGCCCTCCAGCACTTCCTGAAGGTATAGAGACTGTCCTTTAAAAGCACACTTGCTTTGCAGAGCGTGTTTCTACCCTGTAGTTTCTTAAAAAAGCTATTCTTTTCACATGCATGTGGAAGAGTCATGCTGCTGAGTTCATTGTAATTATGACAGTGGGGAAGAATGTCTTGAATCGACAGCAAAATAATGAGCAATGCATCAAATTCATCAATGCAAGAGCTGAAAGACAATATGAAATTCTATATCAGGAGATGCAATCGGGCAATTTCCATCCAGACCCCCTGTAAGCATAATTTCCAAGAGCAGTTGAGACCCCACTGACATTCTGTGATTATGCACCATATATGAAGTTAAACATCCCCTCCAATCATCTGAGTCTAGCAGCGGCGACAACAAGTGGCAATCACTGCAGTGGAACTTTACACGCAGAACACAAGCAGAATATTTTCTGTAGCTCAAACAATGGGATCAGGTTAATTACTGACACTTTATTTAGACAGGCTCTCCAGCACTGCAGACAGCAACTGTACTGCCATCTTCTCCGCAGTGGGGACCGCGAAGAAAGATGCGGTCATGTGGCCATGTCCCCTTGCCTACTGCCATCTGGAGACACTGTCAAATATAGACAGACTGACTCCAGTGATTAGAGTTATGCCGAACAGCCATATTCAAATTTTCTTTTTATTGAATTGCGTTGGTTGGCCATGATGTTCGCCTGGATGTTCAGAGTTCAGGTAGAGGAGCAACCTTGACACAATCTGCTGGTTCCACAGTCCCCATGAGCTCAGCGCTTTCACCTTTCCTGCCATGCTGTCAGCTCAGGGTACAAAATAAGGCAGCACAAGATTAAAGTGCATGCAATATTCCAGGTGGCCTTCTGTTTGTGTAATTGCTTTGTTTTTGTAGGTGTTGTACTTTTTTTCACCTTGCTGAAAGCGTGCCGACATGAGGCACGAATAATCATTGCTTACTCAAAAACGTCACCAGAGAGTGGTGTAATTATGCAAAGTGAAAGAAAAATACAAACCAGGTAAAGAGGAAAGTAAATGCATGTAGGGAACGTGCAGCAGCAGGAAACAGGTTGGCCACTCATAAGCCATTTACATTTAGCCACTTCATGCATTGTGAGTGGAATTGTAGCCCACCTTTTCTAGTTGACATACTATATACAGCATCTCTTTAAGTTGTATACACAATCATTACTCCTTCCAAGTGCAACCACGTCAGTAAACAGCAATCGTTCTCCCTGTCGCTGGAGTGTTAGTTGGTGCATTGCCTCCACCCTCTGAACTGGAGTAGACCTGATTTGTGCGTAGCCTAGGAAAACCAAGTCGGACTGCAATCAGATTTGTGAGCTTGCTAATGGAGACACATATACAGAATGTATATAGTTTTTTATTTTGGGGGTTGCTTCAAAAGGAAGAAAAAATAATGCTAGATATCTTAAATACCAGAGAGCATTTTTTTCATCTTCACATTTTTTGAGTTTACTTATATTCTGCAGGCTGGATGGGAAGCTTTGGTGGGCCGAATGTGGCCCGGATGTCGCCAGTTGACCCTGAACTACACCTTTGTGTATGAGCTCTGTTGTTTCAGCTGAAATACATCGACTCTGTTAGTTTTTTACTATTATGCTTAATTAAATACACAAAAGACAACTGTTTGTTGTATCATCATTTTATTTGTTAATTTCTCCATAAGGAAATACATCATTTCCACCACGTCAATCTTCTCATCTAACTCTCTGCAAAAGAAGCAAATAAATGTTGAGCAATTCATTAGACAAAATACATATATTGTAACGCTTATATAATTATATACGTAAAGGTGCACCCTTTCTCCCAGGATTGGCTGAATGCTTTGTTCCACAGCAGTAATAATAATGTACATTACACTGATCTCCAAAACAAAATATTCTGCAAGTATATCATGATTTAAGAATAAATAACAAATTCCATTGCACTTTCAACATGGTTACCTCGTTTCCTTATTTTCCTACATTGATCAATTTACTAATATTACCTAATATTTTCTCTTCTTGTTCTTGTATTCTATATAGTTACACTGTAATTTGTGGGTAATAATCTAAAGCTTTACCAACAGTCTACTCTTGTATTTGATATATTAGGTATATTTATCTTCTACTTTTGGCACTGTTTCGAAAATATTGCAAGGCACATGAGGATCTACTCTATATCAGAGTATCCTGGAGTAGCACTGTTATTGCATAACATAGTAAACATATTGTGTGCCAGAAGCTTGAATAACCACAGCTACAGAAACACACAAATACAGGATAAAGTACATTGTCAGCGTTTTATCATTCCAGCTGTGTTTGAATCATTTAAAAACAGCATGCCGCTGAAGTAAACATAATCAACGCATAATGATGAGCGGCTCCAGTCTGCAGGAGTTAACAAGGATAAGAATTACAGCTCAGGTGTTCTGCCTATGAGGGCGCAGTTGGAGATAATGAGGATATTGCATACAGAGGGAGTGTGGATACCAGAGTAGAATACAACACACACTGTAGGTATCATTAGTTCAGCAAGAAGAACCACCAGGGAAATGAAAACATGCAAAACAACGTAGAGTGTCACCTACTCATCTTGGAGACTTACTGACAGATCAAACGCCTATAAATAGAGAACGGTCAAGGTTCAGGTGCACTCGGCTCGCGCTCTCTCTCTCTCTCTCTCTCTGTGCCTTTCAAACCTGCGTTCCACCCCGAGGCTCAGATGTGCGTGTCTGAATCAGGGCAAATTATGATAAGCCTGGGACAAATTTTGTACATGCAGATTTTCCTGTGTCATTGTGGCTTTATACTGAGATTTTTATAGAATGAGAGAAATTGTGCTCAGAAGATAGGAGGATTTGAATTGCTTTCAATAGTTCATTTTTATTATCAGGCAGGACTTAATTTTAGGTAGCCAGCTGCACAGCACTAATTAGTCCTTTCATTTTATCTTGATGAAGGAGGACAGAAATTGAGTCATCTTGGGTCAAAATTATATTCTATGCATTTTTATGCTTGTGAATATGTCGTCTAGGTCCTTTAAGTATAAACAGCAGAAAGATGTTTACCTTACAGATGACAATATAGTTAGGAATGACATCTATCTACAGAAACGCCTTCTGTACATGATTTCCCAAGGCATGATTTCCCTGTTCTAGAGTTGCATGCCATTTGATCATAGCTTATCTATCCTGCACAACATAGCAAAAATTAAATTGGGCTGGGTTTTATTGTTTGCACACAGTCCACCTGCTACACAAACAAACAACAGTATGATTTGGCACAGACATATGATCCCTTTCCCAGTCGATTGAGTGAACATCTGAGCCCTTGTGTTTGAGCAGCTCCAACTTCAGGAAACTTCTAACATGATAATGTAAACCTGAGTGCTGTGGGAAGAATAGTTTCATCTCTTATCTAAAGTCTTTCCTCTAAAAGTAAAAGAAATGACAAAGCAATACTGAGTGTATTTTGTGGTTTGTATTAGGATTGACTTGCTATGGCATCACATACAATGGCTGAGACACATTGCAACTTTAGGAACACACATCCTCATAGACGAAACACAAACAAATAAAAGAAACATTTGCACCACTTTCACAGCACATATGCAGCAGAAAAAAAAGCACACTGCGAATAAATTAAAACCCTGCAAATACAGAAACACTGCAACTTCTTCCACCAAACAACAAGAATTAAGTCCACTTACCAGGTTTTTCCTGAGTTTTGATTGATCTTTACAACTATTAAAATTCAATCATAATCATGAAGTAACGGAGTACATTGTAGCTACTCAGTCTAATCTACCACTTTACTTGGGGGGTGTAACGGGGTCGTATGTACCTTTATTTCTTGTTGTAATAATACACAAAATCTATTTTTGCCCCTTCCCCTCTCCCCGTTTTGTACAATTCCCCTGCGGGAAAGATGGGTGTCATGTCATAATGTCTGTCCCAACCTGTCAAAAATATTGATTTCAATGAACTGGCACTTTAAAATAGTTGTTTTAAGAATGAATGCGGCTAGCAGCAAACTAAGCTAACTTCCATTTTGTATATTTATTTTCTTTGTGTAGAAGCTGGAGTGGGCTGTGTAATTAACATGGAGGTTCTGTTTGCCAATTGTTTATCAGAATAAACGGAGGTCAAGCATAAAGAGAGCCCGGTGTCGTGGTGTCATAGCTCACTAGCCAAAACACAGCAGAAGCCCAAACAGAGTAACTAATTATTAACTAATCAGTAATGAATGAGTGGCAACCAGTTCAGAGCAAATCAGGGACGGCTTGTGAAGAGTGTGGTCGTTATTGCGATTCACGCATACTTGTTAACCAGTCATTACCTAATGATTCATTAATATAATATCTCCCGGTCTGTTTTCTAGAAACACATCATTATCTTCTACGTAGTCCTCAATTCTGAGTTATTCAGGAGCTACACATTATTGATTCATTAATTATCAGGTCGTTCCTGATTTGTTCCTCTCTCATTCATAAGTACCTACTCACATTTTTCTGTGAGTGTTACCCTGAAACCAAAACACTAAGGTTGCTTGCCATAAAACCCAAACAGTTGGTTAAAGATGATAAAACACGTAGGGCTGAGGGGCACTGCAGAGTCGGGTGATAATTCTATGTGGTATTGTTACTGCAAGTGACCGCTTTCACATAAACTCATTTCATGCATTGTTAATATATTGACTATAGCAGCTTTAATTAGCTTGTGGGGGGGTTTTATGCATTATGTGTGGTGAAGACTTGATTTCTCTACTTACTTGTTATTTTTTGAAGTTGCAGTGCATTGAACTCTCTCGGCCCACTGCAGGTAGTTTTTTAGGATTGAAAAATACATTTAATTAATGTTGCAACCACTGTCATCACACTGTCAGGCCAGACGCCACATTAACCCCACAGACCCCTCACCCGCTCAGCCTGCATTCTATGTTCTCAAACCAAACAGATGAGATGTTTGTTCCTGTGAACCCGCCAGGAGCCGCCACCGCTCACTGCTGCAGTGAGGAGGGAAAATAATGACATGTCATCTGATAATGGCTGCACTGCGGACAAACTAGCCCTTTTAATGGATTTATAATTAATGCTTGTGTGTTAGCCGATGCCACTGATGCCACTGCAGAGAGGCAGGATAATGTTCTGGAACTACAAAGTCATTTTAGATCAGTGTGGATCAAGCCGAGGCCACAGAATTAGAGATAAGAGGTGTATTTTTATTCCATGAGAGGTGCTGGGCTGGCAGCTGCAGCCCAGAGAGCTTTCTGTCCCTCTTCTCTTTCCCCTTCATCTACAACCCTCTCAGTTAGGGCATTACAGGCCAATGACTCTTCAGGCTGCTCAATACTTAAAACTTTAAGGACTGACGGCCATTATTGTTCATGTTTTTGCAGTCTGTGACTCATACCTGGACAACTCAGTCACATAATCGGTCTGCGCTGCTGGGTGAAACTGTTCATTCAATAAACCGCCATACCCAGATTTGTGTATGGAGTTTGTATTCTCAGCTGTCCCCCTTCAAAAGGGTCTTTTTTTAATGAGCGGAGATAAAAGGCACAGACAATGAAAGAGAGGTTTTTGTGGCCATCTGGTGTCCCGTGGTACTGTATACTATACAAAGACAGAGTCGAGAGGCTGGCCGATTGTTTGATATTTTCGAGACTTGTTTTAACCACTGTTGAGCATATTTAAATCAAGGTTAACTAGAGCAGTGGTTCCCAAATTGCGTGCCTTAAGGACAGAGATCCTTGTTCCTTTGTTGTGCACTTTTTAAATGATGTTTCACCAAACTAAAACATTTAAACTGAAGACAAAAGCAATAAAAATAAAAATCTCCATTTAAAATTTAATACGCAGGTGGGCTGCAGCTAATGGCGTGACAACTCAGAGTTACCCGTTGTCATAGTAACGTCAGCTCCTTCAGGAGCTCAGCAGTTAGAACAGTGACCGTCGGAGCACGCACGGAAAGATTTGACACGACTAATCCGAGCTCAAAGAAATTCTGATACATCTCAGGCCTCAACACAATCTGACAGGACTGAGTCTGAGCCGAGTGAGGAGACTAAAATTAGACTCAACGCTACTTGTTAACAGAGCAGCAGTTTGGGCTGCTTTCATGCGTTCCCAACATCATGTATGTGTGATCTGGCTCTGTCACCCCTGGTGCCCATGAAAACAAGACAAAAAGCCACCTATCAGTAGACAGCATTTTGCATATTTGTCCTTGCAAACCTTAAATATAAGCTCATGTTAATTTAGAAGAAAATGAAAGAAACCCATGTAACATAACGACGTATTTGTTATTATATAAGTTAAATATTTATCTGTAAATCTGCAGAACACCTGCTGGCTTTTCTCCTGATTGAGAACAATAATATTAAATAAAAAGTGTTTCACTTTATTTTAACCTCTACTATCCAGCAAATTCTGAGGAAAATATCTGTCTCTTTTAGCTGCTCAAAGCTCCATTATGTTCGCCAGCTAGCCGCTGACTGTGCCTGTCTGCTGTTTGTTGCTGAGCTGGTAGTGTTGCTGTGAGTTTTTAGAGCTTTTTTGCTGAAAACAGCTGCCTCCTGCTGCCGAAAGTGACTCTATGAGAGCGGTCAGAGTGACCCAAAGCATTAAAGCATCTGGAAAACCAAAACAATAAGCTGAAGACGCTTTAAGGCTGTGATGACTTTCACATTAAAATCATTGCATCCATTGTTATAATGAAAATAGCAATTATAGTCAAATTAAGAGTAAAATAATTCACAGTGGCAGAGAATCTGTGTAGGCTGCAATGGACATGGCTGTAGTGATCGATCAATTGAAATTCTCTTGACTCTGAAATGTTTCTCGTGCACCTCACGATTGAGATGTTATGAGTGAAAGTAGAGGGTGATGTATTAATAGCCATATGGTGGAGATGTCTGCAACCAAAAGCTACAGTAACCTTTTCTACCCAAGAGTCCAGTCGGACCAGAGTGGCACATTGAAATTAATTTACACATCCTCACAAAATTGGTTCTGCTGGAAGCCTGGTGACGTAGTGACGTCTTTCACTTAGCACACAGCTATTTGATCGATTTTGCGTTCTCCAGTACATGATTACCTCAAAGGTCAGCAAAATGGTTTGCAATTATTCAACGGTGCAAATTCAGCTACATATAATTACAGTACATATGCTCCTCTGACAAATCACAAAAATGTTCATGTTATGCTGCTGTGACTGAGCCATAACTTTCCACCAAGTTTCATGGAAATCTGTAGTTTATAAGATATGTGGTTAACAGCAGGGAGCTCCGTGGTGGAGGCGATAATTAATTTGAAGGAAATGACAGGAAAACCATTTTAAAATGACATGCATTCAGGAAAGAAACAAACATGCATACCGGTAGATATGAAAACCCTATATGTTTTTCATACATTAGTGAAACCACCCACCTGACACAGAATTTCCCAGGCCTAATAGATTTATGACTTTTTGTGAAAGTCTGGCACTTGAATGGCTGTCATGGGGAGATCAAGCTTGAAAAGGGTCACCCCCCCCCCCCCGCCTTTTTTTACTGATGGAGATCAAATGATGAGCAGCTATGATCATTTTTGATTAAACGCCTAGCTCTGTGGTTTGATCATATCACTTTAATGTTTACTTGATCAGTGACACTGGAGGCACAAACAACTAGAGATTTGTCATTTTAATTTGTACTACACCTTCTAGCTTTTTAGAAGTCATTAATTTATTTGTAATTTGCTTTGAAAGTGGTGCTAGTTTGCTCAAAACTCCTCCTTATTGAAAATTCCAGTCATGATATATGTTGCGTGTATATGTTATGCACTATATAAATCATACATAAATGTGTGCATGCATGTGTGTTATTCCTTATAGACTTCTTCCTGTAACATGCACAGGCTTTTTGTCTTAGCACACAGGTCTTATCTTTGCCCCTGAAACTCAAATGTCTCCCACATTTCCACATAAACTTATTTCCACAGCTGCGAATGCTGTGCCCTCCTTTTCAGGATGGAAGGAGTGAAAGATGTGCAGATGTTTCCCTCTCTCATCTGTCTGAGCGACGTCAAACTGGAACGAGGAGCTCCAGTGTCGATGCCGGTCAGTGAATATTTAAGTGACATTCACAGCCTTTTATCCTGTGTTGTTGAAACAATAATACCAGCAGAGACCCTCGCCCCCCCGCCCCGCCTGAACATCTGAGAGAATATGCGTACTTCATCTACATGACTTGCCACATTTCAGCATTTGAGATGGAAGGTTGCATCAAAATCCTCAAAACAGCTCGCTTGACTTGCAAGAACACACTGCCACAGAGTACTGCAGTGACATGAGCCTGTAATTAGAAAGCGGGATTTTTTGGGAATGCGTTCCTGATGATCAGCGCTGCGAGTGCAGGATGGGGAGAGTGTGACTCCTTCACCTACCCTGCCCACATTTGCCCGTCCCGTCTGAGGGTATGAACCGGAAACCTTTAAGTCCCTGCGCAGCTTCTCTCACCTTTAGGCAGCCATCAGTCATCTACGGCATGTTTTCTATTCATGGTATCACATTCCAGCACGAGGCATTCAAGATGCTCCCAGTGGAAATCCTTTCTAGGACGCACGCTCGTTCCTAGATCAAAAAGACTATGGCAACCATTTGGCCCTATAGCAAGCATGGAAAACACTTTTGTTTCAAGTTTTCCCTCATGTTTGAAAGGACAAAAAACAAGCAGGGCATAATTCCAAATTTATTCCTTCAAACATTTTTCACAGAGCAAGGTATGGTTTTCTGTATCCGTAGCTTTTCTAATAGTTGTTATTTGAACTTCTTTTACTCCTTCTTTTACTACAGTGAACATGTTTAGTGAACATTTTATTCATATTAGAAGCACAATAATGGAGACACACTATTGTCTTCCTTATCATTCAAATGTCAGACTTTATTCTTTAAAAACCTTTAACACCCAATCTACATCTCAAGCAGAATCAAAGTAAAAACCCATCTGCGCAATAGACACCAAAATCCACGGGAACATTTTCTTTTACTTTTAGCTTAGTCAAGTTTACTTTAGTTCTTTTAGTTTTAGTTAAGAGGTTAGGGTTATTATTCCTTATTCCTCTTCAGGGGACAGAGGGGTTTAACAGAATAATGACTGCTACCTTTTAATAAGGAAACTCTGCACACAAATACACCGATCAGCCATAACTAACTGGGTCATGGGCGGCCAAGGCTCACTGATGCACGTGGGGAGCGAAGGCTGGCCCGTGTGGTCCTTTCCAACAAAAGAGCTCCTGTAGCTCAGAAACATGAACGCTGGTTCTGATAGAAAGGTGTCAGAACACACAGCGCATCGCAGTTTGTTTAGCGTATGGGGAAAAATCAGTTATTGCAGGTTTGAATTAATTTATATACATGTGTTTTCTCTTTGTGTTAGAAGGTTATAAGTTCTTACAGAAAAAACTAACCTTCACTGATGCAAGTTAAATGTAATTTTGTGAGGAAATTCCATTGAGGATATTGACTTTAATCAAAAGTAAATGTTTAGAAACTTAACAGTCCTAAATGTAATTAATCAAACTATTTTTAGCTGTTGTAAAAGACATCATACATTTTCTCTGTCATATAATGACAGGCCTTGTATTACAGAAGCTCAATTAATAATTTTCTGATTGATGGAATATATCTTCGACCCAATAAATCTCTGGGTAACTAAAGCTGCAATTACAGATTTGACCTTTAAGGAACTTCACAACAGTATTGGGTGTCCTATTTTCACTTAAGAGTATGAAAATAATCCCACATTTATCTTTTTTATGAAATAAGCTTTTGAGGCTTGGCATTCATTATTTTCAATTTGCATCCACAACATTACAGATACTGTATATCTACAGCACCCACACATCTGTTTCTGTTGTTTTCTACTAGGGTCCTATCAAAACAGTTTTCATATAAATTAAATAGATATTCCTTTAGAGGAGCTCGGAGCACAAACATATCTCACTGTAGAAAAAACCATGCATGGTAAGGTTTAAACCTCTTATCTGTTGTTGTTTAGACTCAGAGGCTGATTCTGAATGAGTTAACTTACAGAGGATCAGTCGCTCCTTGTTGTCTACTCTTTGGTTTTTCTGTGAGTAGAATCTAAAACAGCCATGTGTCATAGAAGTCTCTGGAAAACAGCAGGAAATATTTATTACAGTCTGTTGAAAGCTTAACTAGATATCTGGATGGCTTGAATTTGTATATGTGTGGTCAAGAGCTGACAAGCTCTAAGTGTAGTCTTCAGTGTGGGGTGAAAAGTTAATTGTTAAATCAGCCTGACTGAGTCGAACGGCCAAGCAAACATTATTGACTGAATGCAAAACGTGTCTTGTTTATCAGTTGTCAGAAAGCCCTGGCTGAACAAAAAGACTTCACATTCTGATTTAGTTTTAAAGCTGATCCATCGATTGTGCTCCCTTCTTCTGTCAGTGAGTGAAACGGCTGCGTTTTGAAGATCTCTGCGATTGATCTATTCCTCCTTTAGATAGCAAACACCTGAATTACTTATTCATTACTCAAGTTCTTGACTGACACACAGTTTGAAGTACTGTCTAATTCACTTTGCCAAAAAATCTATTGGGCACAAACTGACATTTTCAGGATGAGTGGTCTCCGCAAGTCTTTTGAATTGAATAGAATGAATATTTGAGGCTGAATGTTTTTGCTGCCTATTAATTAACTCCTGTAACAGGAATGTGGGAAAGGAAGGCTGTCCTCTATCGCACCCAGAGTTAATCCCCCTGAATATTTGGAATTAGGTACCTCTACAGGTCCCTTGTGGGCCCACATGAATACCAACGATGGACGTTTTGAAAGTGAAGAAGAATGCCTCACCTATCTAATTTCCTGTTTTCTTGTGATAGCGGGTTCCTCCATTGAAACTAAATCACGTCAACTGGTGAGCCCTCCACTCTCTTTACACACACAGACAAAGAAACAAAAAGAAAAGAAAGAAACTGGCAGAGTGATGTACAAGTCATCAATTCATAAGTGAGCTCTGATGTGCTTCTGCCCTGTGTCTGCTCACTTGGCTAGACTCTGAGTTATACAACTGGTAAACCACCCAGAGTGTTGTTCTTTTACCCTTGACTTAAAACAGAGAAGACTGTGTCCTGAAGACAAATGAGGCCGACTGCTGGCACAGAATGAAAGGTATCGTTTAATCTTGGCCATGGATATCATCTAAGTGGGTTAATTAGGGCAAAACACCACTCCTTCTACCAAAGGGAAGATTTTGTGTTGATACATCTCAACAAGGGCAAAATCTGATAAGCATGGTTATGGGGATGATTTGCATAGACGCTTTTCAAGTTCAAAAAAGTGATACTCACCAACAGTTTTGTACTCCACCAGATGCAAACATATGACCTGGTCAATCCAACGTCCAACTTGTCTGAATGTGCTCGGATGGAAGCTGTACAGTAACAAATGACCAGAGACTTGAAAGCAGATTCCAATTCCACTTCATCTGCCTGGACAGACAGTGTCTGAACTGTGAAGCAAAATATTGTCACTGATTTGCCTTTTAGGATTTCTAAAGAACATCATCTGATACATCTCCATGGAGGACTTTATTGAAATTACTATGTCTTTGAATTAAGTAAAAAATTACATGATATATATCAAACATTCATGGCAATCCATCCAATAGTTGTTGAGATATTTCAGTCTGGACCAAAGTGGTGGTCAGACAGATCGTTATTTCTGTCCCTACAGCTATGCCGCTAGTGTGGATAAAATCTAGACATACCGACATGCCTCAGTGTCACATCGGAGGAAGTCCGATTCAAGCAAACTACTGTTTTTCAGAATTTTTACTCCATCCATCCATTTTCCTCCACTTATCCGGGGCCGGGTCGCGGAGGCGGCTCTCCCCCCAGCAACACTTTCCAGCTCCTCCTGGGGGACCCCAAGGCGTTCCCAGGCCAGTTGGGATATATAATCCCCACAGCGTTTTCTGGGTCTACCCTGGGGCCTCTTACCAGTTGGAATAGAATTTTTACTATTAAGTTAAAACTTTTTTTTTAGATACTTTTCAGTAAACATGGGTTGATGCCTCTCCTAGCATGAACTAAACAGAAGCATAGTGATCCTGATAGGTCAACAGTAAAACACACACACACACACACACACACACACACACACACACACATACCATTACTCATACTCTGGATTTGACCTTCTTTGAGTCTTGCAGGACTTTGGTATGTGGGTGAAAACGGCAGCACCTGCCCAAAGAAAACCCCACACAAATACAGGAAGAATGTGGATTTATTTAAGACTGCATGTGCTGTATTCATGTTCCAATAACCTTTGTCATCGTGAACACTCATAACAATTTAAATATAGTTGAGAGTTTTATATGATGTGAGGTTGAGGGTGTAAATAGTAACATTTGCCAATGCCCTTTAGCTTCTCATATTCCCATATGGCTATGAATCACCAGGTATGCAGGATGCTGTTGTTTTCCAATTACACAGCACAACACAACATATAAATTCATGCTGCTACATGCTGGGAATTTATTTGCATTTGTTTTATATACTCTCTTATCCTGTGCAGGTTTGCGGGGGGTTACCAGAGCCTGGCTCAGCCTGCACTGAGCTACATGAGTACATCAGTGAGCCAGACAACATCAATCCCAGGGTACTTAAAGCATATGCTGGGCTTCTTGCAGCAGTCTTCCAGCACCTCTTCAGTCTCTCTTTGAGGTTTAGGGAGGTGCCATGAAGACCTTTGAGAGGCTGGTTCTGCAGAACCTGAGGATCCTGCTAACTGCTTTCCTGGACCCGCTGCAGTTTGCATACCAGCCACGCATAGGAGCTGAGGATGCCATCGTCTTCCTGACACACAAGGCCCTCTCGCACCTGGAGAAACAGGGAAGCTCTGAGAGTGACATTCTCAAATGTCTCCAGTGCCTTCATCACCATCCAACCCTGTCTTCTATGGGAAACTCTTCTGGATATGCAGCTGCGCCCTGACACTGTATCCTGGATCACGGACTACCTCAGTATGTCAGAGTGGATGGCAGTGCCTCTGAGGTTGTAATAAGCAACACTAGCGCACCTTTAAGGAACTGTACTGTACACTCTACACCTCAGACTTCCACTTCAACTCCTGCTACCTTCAAAAGATCTACACTCTACACGACTCCTACATTGTCGAATGCATCAACAGAGACAACGGGGAGGAGTACGTCGGACTGATAGAGAGTGGAGGAAACTCAGATCCTGCAGTGCATGCACCAGGCTTCTGCAGATCTTTTGCCATGTCCGTAGTAGCCCATCCACTGTTCTTTGTTGTGGTGTGCAGCTCATTCAGCCGCCAGTTCATCCCACCCAGATGCAAAACGGAGCACATCAGGCACTCATCACTGCCATCAGACTATATTGCTGGACTATACTATATTATATTTTTCTGCATTATATATAACCTGCTGGCTGGCTGGGGCCTTTCTGTTGAGTTGTTGTGGAGTTTGTATGTTCCTCCCGTGCCTGTGTGGGTTTTCTCCAGGTGCTCTGGCTTCCTCCCACAGTCCAAAGACATGTGGGTTAATTGACGACACATACTGCACAAATAGAAAACCATTTATACTCACATTCACATGTACAGGCAATTCATAGTCTCCAGTTACCTAACTTGGACTGTGGGAGGAAACACCTGTGAAACATGTGAACCAGGCACAGGGAGAATATGTTAACATCAATCAAAAAGACTCCAATTAGACATTGGATTTAATCCCATTTCAAGCATTTCACTGTGAGCCATCATGGGAATTAATAGTGAAATCATTTTTGCATCTCGCTCTCTCAGATGTATAAACTAGTATCCAATATATTACCAGTTGAATGGTCTGCTTTTGAATGCCGACAACCACACTGCTGCGACAGTTGGATGAAAAGTGTCTCGCTTAAGGGCACTTTAAGAGTCTTTTTTCACACTCATGTTCTCGGCCGTGCAAATATGCAACTCATCACACTCCCATTTATAGGCTTCATTCTCTATATACCACCTTCAAAATAACTGATTCTTACCATCCCCAGCTCTGCTGCAGCTATGAAAACATTTCTAGTATTAAATGTGGTTACTTGTGATACTGTAGGTACACTTTCCATTATATGAAACGTCATGAAATGGCAAAGCAAATACTTTGAAATATAGACATGTTGAATATTACACATACAGAAAGTTGCTCTTTCCTGTTATGGCACAGATATACTCACATTATCTGTTGAACTTTGCTAACCTTTCTTTAATTTAACAGCACTTAATTGATGGTCTATTTTTAGATTTTGTTATTCAGACTGCGAGATCACCACCATATTAAAACTGAACAGATCTTTTCTATTTCTAACATGGTTTACATATGAGTTGCATATTCCGTGTCTTGTCATATTTCTCAATCTTGCTAATAAATTTAATGGAATCATAACTAACTGCATTAGTGTCATTACGGTCAGTGACTGAGTACATGATGGGTATATGATGCATTAATACTTGACAAGGCTGCTGATATGTACACATGGTAGCCATGGAAAATAACCAGTTTTTTATTTATTGAAATATCACAAGTCATGACACTTTTTTCAGTACACACACAGACTGACACACACACACACACACACACACACTCACACACACACACACAGGGTCAGTATGTCTTTTCTCCACTGTCCACTGTGTTCTTTCTTTTGATTGGTTCAACATTGGTTGATTGCAGTAAATGATATTGTACGCAGGTATTTGCTTCATGTTGGATGTAATTACAAGAAGTACACTGTAAACAAGCTACACTTTGCTTAATGTTTAGGTTTTCAAGCGGCTTTGTCCACATCCCTGGTAATCAGCCAGGATCATCCTACACTTTGATGGCTGGCAAGGCTAATGATGTTTTTCACCATCACAGGTCACTACTGGAGCACATCAAGTTGCTTCTTTATTCATTAAAAACACTTTAATTAGACCCAAATGAATTGTGTTAACTAGAGTACAAGCTATACAGAATAACTAATAAGACTTGGAACTATATAGTGGGTTGGCGATGGTGAAAACTGCAGTGTAAACATTATGATGCACTGTATAACATAATGAGGTTAGCTGTTATTAGAAGGTTCCTGGTACCATCTAAGGTGTCTACAGGGTGGACATTAAGGTTTACAAATTCAATATAAACACCACTAAGGAGTCATGGAGCTGTTTACTTCTATTTAAGCAGCTTTAAGCAGCACGTTGTTAGTTTAAAACAATCTCTGGCAAATCAGCACAGGAGAGATGGGCTGTAATGATGATGTTGTTGTCTGGAGGTAAAGCATGGATGTATAAAGAGAACTGGAGACATTATCGGAGGTGGGGCCCCATTCATTCCTATGACAGCTGCTCAGTGGTGCATGAAGCCAAAACAGTTCTTGTTCGCAGGTATAAATTTACCTGGATCTTCCACATATCTTCCGTATTGTGCAGCCCATAGAGCAAGCGCACTAGCTTTTCCTTTAACCCCACATCCAAACATCTAGGACTCATGGGTCTCGGATCAAGCGCACTAGCGCTTCCTTTAGCCCTGCCTGCCAACCATCCCAACCATCCCAACCCTCCCAACCGGCCTGACTCTATAACTCTGGATTCGGCTATTTATGCAATTTGCAACTTTTAGGACATAATGATTTAAATACGTGTTGGTACTGGCTAGCTGTTGTACCTAAAAAAAAAAATCAGCTGATTTACAAGTCTCTTTCACAATGTGTGTCTATGGGAAAAAGTCTCTTGGGGCCAGTGTGCATCATGGACCCGGAAGTTGTAATTACACGGTTTGGACACTATATCAAATTGGCTTCAAAGCCTGGCGCACTTCCTGGGGGCTTGAGGTAAAGCCACTAGTGTATGTGGTTTACCTTGATAACAATAGTGGATTCCCTGTCACTACCTCCCACTTGGTCTCTTCCCCCGGGAACCCCCATCTATTTATACCAGTGGAACCTTCCAGCCAGGTTTGGCAGTTCAGGTCCCGGTCAGAGGAAGAGACACACCCCA